>JAIZAY010002066.1:0-11678 GCA_029531755.1 Holothuria leucospilota | reverse complement strand
CCTTTGACCTCTACCAAAAACAATAGCATTCTTCCTCTCAACATGACAAATCTGTATCAGCCATTCCTACCTTTACATATCGCAATTTGAAGGTTTTCGGTCTTTGACCTCTGGTGACCTTAAATGACCTTGACCTCCACCAAAAACAACAGCGTTCTTTCTCTCAACATGACAAATTTATATACCAAATATGAAAAGTGTCAGTTACTCTTATCTTGAGATATCGTGATTACAAGCTTTTCGGCTTTTTACCTCTGGTGACCTCAAATGACCTTTGCCCTACACCAACCAGAAAGCCAGGAGGCTTAGTGATTCCTTGCCTCCAAGGGGACCTTTGACTTTCACCAAAAATAATTGGGATCATCTACTCAATATGATGTATTTAGTAACATCCTCACAGTCACCCTTTTTGAGAGGCTGTTTACAAGCATATCATCACAAATACACACAGACACATACAAAATTAGGTCTAGGTACCCTAGGCTAGGCTAGGGCCTACCTAGACCTGCACTTCATTAGGCCTAACTTTTGATTAGTAGCCTATGTATTACCCTATGTGAATGCAGACGGCTGGGGTCCTACACAATCCTACACGATAGAACCCACATGTGCACAACCAGCGGAAAACGAAACAGCGCCACTGCAACACACACTCACATTACCCCAACAACCTTTCCATCTGTGGTGGCAATATACATGTACATAACGTACCTACAAAGTTCTGTGGCAGAATGAACACCCTATGGCTTAAATGATATCATTGGGTACAATTCCAATCACACTTATCAAAAACAAACAACCACCACGAACTGCTGTAGGCCTATGCTTTAGGCCTAACTTTTAGTGACCTAGAAAATTCCTATTCCCAATAGCATACTTAATACTATCTCTTAACTTCTTCTTCCAAGAAAGATTTCTCATTCCTCTCTCATTTTGTCGACTCTCCGATGAAGCGCCACGGAAGGGGTGAACAACCAATGGTTACTACTCGAAAGATTCCTAACAGGAAGACATATGTTACAAAAAATTGTCTAAAAATTTTGGTTGCAATAACAAAGCACGACATCCTGTTTTTATAAAACACTCTCATATCTAAATCTTGTTTCATAAGGGTGAGATCACACTATTGTATGCTAAAATAAATAGCAAGTATTGCTGTTCAAATGTGACACAGTATACCCATAGGCCTAGCTATGGTTATGTTCATACTTGCACTTAGGGCTCCAAAGTTAGGCCTAGGCCCTAGCAACAATCACTCCAGCAATAAATGTAGGCTAGACATGTTATTCTCTGAAACAAACACACAACCTTTGATCGTGAATAGCCTAGGCCTAACGTTAGGCCTAGTTCAGGGAACAGAGTTTTGTGAGACTGAGGACTAGGCTTAGGTTACCTAGGCTTGCACTAAATTAGGCCTAACTTATACATGAAAAGTGTATTAATAGCCTATGTAGGCCTAGGCCATATGATAGAATGTCTGTGGGTCCTACACTCCTACGAGAACCCATGTTGCAGCAGAACCAGCCGAACCGAAACAGCTGTTAAGTTGGTAACACAAACTCACATCAATCACAAACCTCTGTCAGGGCCTAGGCTTAAATGTAGGCTACATATCCAACACACTTCTTACTACACAACAAACAGCTGCAGGCCTAGGCTACTGCAGTACACATAGGCTAGGCCGAGCTTTAGGCCTTGGTTCTACTCCCTACTTTCCTACTTTTTCCCCAAGTCCCTTCCAATCTCTGGCGAATTAGCGTCAAGGGGCGAAACCAAACGTGACACTTGAAGTTCATAACAGTAACGATAGTGTTCAAAAATATCTGTAAATTTTGGTTCAGCCTATAGGGCCTAGGCCTACAAGTGATCTTGTTTTTTTTTTCAAATATTCTATCAAACTGCTAAATCTTTGATTGTGAATGGTCTAGGCCTAGTTCAGGGAACAAAATGTATGTGAGACTGAGAACTAGGCCTGAACTATATTTGGCTAGGCCTAATATGAAAGTATAGGCCTAGGCTAGGCCTAGTAGTAGCCTTGGGCTTGGCCTAGACTCGTAGGCCTAGGCTGCCTTGTTGGTAACACCAGCTCACATCGATCAAAGACCTTTGTGAAAGAGTACGCCTAAACTGGATATCCAACACACTTCTTAAAACGCAACAAGCAGCAGAAGGCCTAGGCTAGACTACGTACGTAGTACTGCGTTACCTAGACTAGGCCTAACTTCACGTTTAGGCCTAGGCCTAGGGCCTACTCCGTACTGTAACGTTACAGTACTGTAGGCCCTAGTCTACTTCAGTCTTCAGGTTGTCCCAAAGTCCCTTTGACTCTCTGGCGAAGAGCCAAGGGGAGAAACCAAACGTTACTCCCGAAGGTCTGCTCCGTAAAGGAGCTACGTCCCCGAATACGAAAACAGACCAACCTCTCGAAGGCGTAAGCCTGTATATTCTTGAATGCTGTACTGTATGCATCCATTCAGCTCGTTAAGTGGTGAATCACTGCATTTTTTTCTGCAGTACGGAGTAGCAGACAAAATGTTGAGCTACCTGTGCTGCAGAAAAAAGACAGACGTGGTGAATTCACCTGTCAAATGGAACGCAGCTATGTACAGCTTGTTGTTCGTATTTACTTCGATTCAGCTGCGCTAGCTACAGACGTATAGTGACTGTACTGTACCTTGAGTATGTCGGTACCTTGAGTCGGTCACTACACACAAAACGTATACAACACAGACTTTACACGACAATTTTTTGGTGATCGACTCATGGTATCACCATGCAACTGTACGTACCTCGTACGAAATACACGTACGTATGTACTGCGCTTACAGATATCGTTAAAAAGCAGCATTACGGATACGGATGTCCATGGGTACGATTACGTTTTAGAGGTTTTAGAGCGCGTGTAGTAAGTCTACATAGATTGTTATGACGTCATTTGACGTGAATGGTCCACCTAGGCTACCGTAGAATGACCGCGTTTAGAAAATGCCAATTTTGAGCTCAAATGACTTTTAATATCCATGAAATTTTAGGGCAAATGCACAAAATAAAAGTAAGCTACACCACAAGTTTCAAGTTGAACCAAGTTTTACAATCACAGATATTCTGCTTGAAAGATTTTAAACCTTTTGACCTCTGGTGACCCCAAATGACCTTTGACCTTTACCAAAAACAATAGGGATCATCTTTCTCATATGGGCCATGCACATGCCAAGTATGAAATTCTTGGAAGTTACACATCTTGAGATAAAGAGTGTTTACAAGCAATTTCCAAGATATTTACCATTTGACCTCTGGTGACCCCAAATGACCTTTGACTTCCACCAAAAACAATAGGGATCATCTACTCATTATGGGCAACCTACCTGCCAAGTATGAGATCCTTCACAGTTTCCCTTCTGGAGATATCGTGTTTACAAGGTTTTGACCTTTGACCACTGGTGACCCCAAATGACCTTTGACCTCCATCAAAAACAATAGGGATCATTTACGTAATATGGACAATCTACATGCCAAGTATGAGAACCATCGGGGTTACCCTTCTTGAGATATCGTGTTTACAAGCCAAGCGTCACATACACACACACACCCACACACGAACATACACACACACGACATCACCATCGCATAGATTCCTTTGACTTGGTCAAGGAATCAAAAACAATAGGGTTCTTCCTCTCAACATGACAAATCTATGCACCAAATATGAAAAGTGTTTGTCATTGCTATCTCAAGATATTGTGTTTACAGGCCGTTTACGAGGTTTTCGCAGTTTAACCTCCAGAGACCTCAGATGACCTTTGACCGCCACCAAAAACAATAGGGTTCTTCCTCTCAACATGACGGATCTATATACCACATATGAAAAGTGTCAGTCATTGCTACCTTGAGATAACATGTTTACAAGCTAGGAGTCACATACACACACATACACACGACATTACCATCGCATAGATTCCTTGCCTGCCTTCGGCAAGGAATCAAAAATAAAGCAGTGTGGAGTGGGTGGGGGGGGGGGGGGGGCTAGTCATATTACTTTAAAGTTCTTTCATACTAATTTATGCTACAGAATCAACAGAGTATTAAGTCAGATAGCGGGTGACAAACAAACTTCTAGGATGTAGGGAGTCGGGATGTAGATAGTGTAGCTAGTAGAAACTATTTTTAAACCACGTGCAAAATTGTGGTGCATCTTATCTACTTCCCTTGGGTGACCAGTTGAAAATGTGTTTTGCATATCAACAGTTCTTACACTTTCAGATGTGAAATCTAATCAACTGGTACATCCTCTTTAGAAACAATATAAATGAAACAGAAACTTCATTAATACTTACCATTAGGCTGATCATTTCTGGAATGGACTGCTGATTTCATAATGACATACATTTCTAAGTTTTCTTTATCCTTCATGATGCCACATTTGTGGATAAAATCATCCACTTCTTGGGTAGACATGCTTTCGCAATTCCCATCGCTTTCTCCATCAAGATTCAAGAGAATCTGAACAAAGTTACGACATTTCAGGTAGTGACTCCTACCACCACAAACTTTCATAAAGAACCAGGCCTGGCAGTGCAAACAGTCTTCCTTATGGTGCTCCTCACATGTAAAGAAATCAGCAAAGGATACCATGTCCTCACCAGGTGATACATAGCTCTTTCTTGAAGATATATTGTCAAATTTGAAAACTAAAGGGTACTTTGAAAGATGTGTTTGCAGATCACCATAAAATTCCTTTCTTTCAACTGCTGATGCAATAGCTTGGAATTTTTTAAATAAAGGCTGAAGATCACACTGGCCCTTCTTCTTAACATACAAACTGACCAACAGACATATTTTGAGAAATGCTCTGTCATATGAATTGTTGAGGGATATGAATTCTCTTGAGCTGATGAAACGATCAGAGTCCAGGACTGGAAGATATTGTAGTTTGAACTTGCTGACCCAGTCCTTACTTTTGTTCTTTGTAAAGCAAAGGTTCTCCAAATGCCTCCAAGAAATTGCATGATCGTGGTTACTTAAGATGCCTTCTACTTCTCTTGCTCTGTCTGCAGCAGTGGCTTTTCTCTCTTCATCACTTTCTAAAAACATGAAAAAAAAAATGAAGTAATGGATCAATCACATGACTGAATTAATCCTATCCAAAAGGTATTTTCTTTTTGAAAATTCTAACAGCCTTTTGAAGTTGTGCTCTTTGACATGCCCAAACTCCCTCCTCCTCACCATAGACCTATAACCCTTTTAATCATCATGGACACTGGGGAGATTCACTTTATGTTTTTGACTAGTGCTCAAGAGGTAACAAAGCATGGGTGCACTACTCATAATCCTGCTCCCAGGATGGCAATATAATGTTCCATCCAACAGAGGAGGGTGTATACATCTCCTGTCTTCAGCTTCTCTCCCAAAGGCTGGGAAAGGTGGAATCATCCAAAAGGAGGGAAGGGCTGCACGATATGAATTCTGCATCACTGTTGGACACATAAATAGACTTAAAGACCTGAAGGAGTCTGGAGATAGATTCCTACATGAAATAAAGCTTTGAGCGACTTTTCACCATGACATTTCGTCTACACCATAATGAGGACACACGACTAAAGGAATACATTTAAGCTGAAATTATTACAATTTGTTAGTGAAAAATAACATTTGCAAAAGTGTACAGGTGTAAGAAACTTCAAAGTACAGGGGTTAAAATTCCCACTGTTCCCCTGTTCTGAGAACAGTGCTTTTAGTGCCGGAACAGTAACTTTTCAAAAGCCACTGTTCCATGGAACAGTGTTTTTCCACAAGAAGCAAAGTGCATATAAATATACGCACATGCTAATCTCTGATAAAGTAATGATGCCGTGAATATAAAAAATCCCTGTAAATTTTGGCTTAAGTATGAAATGCAATCTCGTTCCACCGTCATCAATTAAAGTCGGTTACACTTGGACGTGTTATTCCCTATGCTGCATGGTACAGTACTGTGTAAATGCACCCTTTTTTATCTTGCTGACACTATATAACACATTTGTGTTGGTGTGTCGTTAAACCCCCATCTAACTAACATACTGAAGTTTTACTACCAAACGCAGAAAAACTTTTAGTACAGTATGTCATTATTGCCCTGCAAGCGAAGGTCATTTTGCATCACCCTTTGTCTCTCGTGGTTTGTTCCAAATGACCTCTTAACTATTCATTGATATTCCCTCCACTTTATTGTGTTTTTAGCGGGTTTTGTACTAATATTCCCTCCAAGCTAGCAACTAAGCACCGAAACTTGAAACGACTAAAAGCAATTCTGACTGCTGACATCTCGCAACCAAAGTCAATGGGTCCTAACTGTTTGCTTTTCCTCACAAGATCTTCCCATCGACTTACTGTGGAATGATACTTGAATCGAAGTTATGGCGAAGGAGACAACTAGAACGATTGCATGTAAATTTGTTGCAAGAAAATAACATCAGTATGTGCACTCATATGTTGGAAAACCCCCTCATTGCTTTGCTAGCACTAAACTGCAATGCAAAGGATGAATCAAGCAAAAATATTCCTTTACGGTGGAACTTTTTTACTCTCACTCAAATCCCACTTGCCTTGCTTGCTGTGCCTTCTGCATCAATTTTGAGTGTATTTCATCCTACAGTAGGTCTTGGGATACTGCAATGCTAGGTCTCGCGACAATGCAAGATTTAAGGTGATAAATTTGTGCTTAAAAAATAAGAACCAAAAAGAAAATCAGGATATTCCACTGGCTAATCCCTGCTGCAGGCAAAAATACACCCTCTCCACGTTATGGTCGATTCGTGCAGTCATACCACTGGAATACAGTAGACAGCAATTTGCACCTTTCAGTTTGCACGTGTGCAAAAACTGTACGTATGCCAAGGTACTGTGCCCCGGAACAGCAAAATCTGATCTGGAACAGTTGTTCTGAAAAAAGCACTGTTCCGTGGAACAGCAGCAAAAAAATTAAATTTCAACCCCTGAAATATACTCTAGTAACTACCGTAACTCATCTATGTACATTCAACACAACAAATCACACCATACAGTTGTGGGCACAATGACATCCAAACCTGTTCAATTATTACATACCAAGGAGGGAAACAACATAAGTTTGTCCACCCTGCTCTGTTGACTTGTATGGAGTCTGGGAAAGTCTTCAGTCAATCATACAATTATAACTGATTAGTTTATGTATTTGGCTGAGAATACATCATATAATTTTTTTTTTTGTTTTTGTTTTTTTGTTTTTGGTGTGCTCATGAACAGGAAAAACTTTGAAATTGGCATAGTGATGAATAAACTTTTGTGGTCATTTTGGCAAAGTGACAAATGCAATTTTTGCCTTAACCTGCCTGCACCAGCATCAAAAGTTGGACTGACAATGTAATTTACTTTTCTGCAAGTTCAAATAAATGATGACTTAGGCAAAAAAAGAAAAAAAAAAAAACTTAGGCAAAAATAAAAACTCCAATTGACACAACATTTGTGACAATGTAAAACTGGAAACAAAAACTGAACTGTCACTATGTCAACCAGAATTCAAAAATGCATTGTGGTTTCGATGAATATAGCACTTAATGTGTAATCCAAATCCCAATCCCAAATGTCCTGCTTCTTTCAGTCATTGGTTCAATGTGATGTTCAAGTGCTGGAAAATTACAGTTTCATGTTCATATTTGACCTTGGGAATTCTTGGGAATTTTTTGCTTTTTTGCCTCTGGTGATTTCAGCTGGCCTCTGATTTCTGACAAAACTTGTAGGGGTTTTCTGATGGATTAAATGCAACACCATGTGAAGTATCCAACCTTCCTAACTTGAGCTATCTTGTAAACAAGATTTCAGAGTTTGACTCCAGATGACCTTTGACCTCCACCATAAATAATAGGGTATTTCTTCTCACCATAAGTCATCCACACACTATGTATGAAATCTATCCAAACTTCCTACCTCAAGATGTCGTGTTTAACAAGGTTTTCAGACTTTGACCCCTGGTGACCCCAGATGACCTTTGACCTCCACCAAAAACGATATGCTTTGTACCTCTGAAGATTATGCATCCACATACCACGTATGAAATCTATCCAAGCTTCCTACTTTGAAATATTATGTAAACAAGGTTTTCAGACTTTGACCCCTGGTGACTCCAGATGACCTTTGACCTCCACCAAAAATGACATTATTCTTCCTCTTACCATAATGCATATACATACCAAGTACGAAATCTATCCAAGCTTCCTAACTTGAGATATCGTCTAAATAAAGTTTTCAGAGTTTGACCACTGGTGACCCTAAATGACCTTTGACCTCCACCAAAAACAATAGCGTTCTTTCTCTCACCATAATGCATCTGCACACCAAGTATGAAATCTATCCAAGCTTCTTACCTTGAGATATCGTGTAAACAAGGTATTCAGTGTTTGACCCCTGGTGACCCCAAATGACCTTTGACCTCTACTAAAAACAATAAGGTTCTTCCTCTCACCATAATGCATCCACATACCCAGTATGAAATCTATCCAAGCTACCTACCTTGAGATATCGTGTAAACAAGGTTTTCAGGTTTTGACCGCTGGTGACCCCAAATGACCTTTGACTTCTACCAAAAACAATAGGGTTCTTCCTCTTACCATAATGCATCCACACACTAAGTATGAAATCTATCCAAGCTTCCTACCTTGAGATATTGTGTAAACAAGGTTTTTAGGGTTTGACCCCTGGTGACCCCAAATGACCTTTGACCTCCACCAAAAACAATATGGTTCTTCATTTTACTATAATGCATCTACACACCACGTATGAAATCTATCCAAGCTTCCTACCTTGAGATATCGTGTAAACAAGGTTTTCAGAGTTTGACCCCTGGTGACCCCAAATGACCTTTGACCTCCACCAAAAACGATAGGGTTCTTCCTTTTAATATGGGGCATCTACCTCCCAACTTTGAGAACTGTCAGAGTTTCCCTTCTTGAGATATCGTGTAAGCAAGAAGTGTCACAAACACACACACATGCACATACACACATACATACACACACGCCATCATGACTGCATAGGTTTCTCTTTCCATCGAAACCAAAAATGGGTTTCGCCAATATGTCAGTACCCCACAAGGGAACCATATACATGTGTTACTTTCCTACGATATGTTTACAAACTATCCATGATGGAGCCAACTACAAGAGGGAAACATGAGTAAAAGAGACCATATAATCTAATACCAAGACTGTATGTAGCCCACAGGCTGCACAGGTACAGTCCACGCTTTTCCTTCTTTTACTCAACTGCAGGGTTTCTGTAGTTTGTAAACTTGATGAAACTCCTCAAAACTTGCCTGGTTTTGGAGTCTATGAACTCCTTTACTAACCTCCTATTTACATATGTAATTCCTCAACTTGCCTGCAAGTACCATCTGGCATAAATTATTAACACTGGGATTGCACCCTCCCTCCACTAGAGGGCACCATTCCTGTGCTAACAACTTATGCCAGATGGTGCAGGCAAGTTGGAAAATTGCATATGTAAATAGGAGGTAATGAGGAGCACAATAGACTTATCCTTCACAACACTTCTTTTGTATGAAGATGGGAGGTGAGTTGGGATGATTGAGTCCATTCATGGCCCAAGTATGTACCACTATTTTAAAACTCTACTTACTCTGCTTCCAGAAAGGATAGCCTGGAATTAACTGTCAAGCTGAATGTGCACCAATCTATGGTTAATAGGCACTTGCATATTGGACGCATACCATCAGAAAATTTTCACTATTAAAACGTAATTTTTTTGATTAACTCACCAGTTTCCTCAAAGTTTTCTTTGTCTTCATCTTCATCCAGATTTAAAGCACCTCTCTCACAATTCTGGATAAGAGCCAGTACTTTCTCGTCAGTGTTCACGAGATCCAGTTCTCTCTTCAATTTCAGGTGTCTCTGGAGGAATTTGCAAACTAAGGAAATGCTGCAGTAATCCCCACACAGGTACACAAAGTAGTTTAATTTGTGGACCACAGAGACTATGGGGCCATCCTTTTCATGTTGAAAGAAAGAAGGAAACTGAAGGGCCTCCCTCCCTTGCTTCACATAATTGCCCTTTTGAATGACAAACACTCTTGGAAATTTGTCCAGGAATCCCCTGAAATCATCACAATTCAGTTCAGTCTGTTCAATTTCTTGTTCTGAGGCAATTTCATCAAACTGCATTTTAAAGTTTTCCAATGATATTAATGAGGGTTCTGCTGATTTTCTCCTGATGGCCAAAATTAACTGCAGCTTAAGTCTGTTTCGATGAAAAGGTGTATTGAGAGCTAGGAAATCACTGGAAAAGCATAGGGATTTCAAGGCTTTCTGGGGGCAATTTTGCAGGAAATTTGCAATCATGGCATCAGCATTTTGTTTTGACTTCAAAAACTTGGTTTTGAATTCATTCCAATCCATTGGATACCGTGCGACATTATTTAAAACATTCTTTACAAAATCAGCCGTAAGCACCTCTGCTGGTTGGGGTGCAGTAGAAGCTTGCACTTTCTGAATCTTGTTATGAGCTGAAACTGCAAAAATCAGAGACCAGAAAGCCAAAAGGCTTAGTGATTCCTTGCTACTGAAATGTAAGTCTAGTACTGTGTTTTCAAATCGACAGTGTTTCATAAATTACTGTCTTTACAATTTTTGGCAAAGAATGTCTAGGATCCATGGGCATACATCAAACACACTAATACCATATCAACAACTTTTTGACCTCCAAAGACCCAAAGGAGCTTTGACCTCCACTTAATATTGGCCATCCACATATCAAGTATGGCATTCATTAAAGTTTCGCTGCTTGAGATATAGTGTTTATAGTGTTTATATAGTTTTAACCTTCTGACCTCTGGTGACCCCAAATGACCTTTGACATCCCCAAAAGATTGATCATTTAATCAATATGATCCATTCACATGTCAGGTATGATATTCACCAAAGTTGCCCTGCTTGAGATATCATGTTTACCAGGTTTTACCCTTTCAATCTCTGGTGACCCCAAATGACCTTTGACCACCACAGACAATGATAGGGATCATAAAGTTAATATGTGCCATCTACTTGTCAAGTATGAGATTCATCTAAGTTTCCCTGCTTGAGATAAAGTGTTTACAAAGCTCTGACCGTCTGACCTCTGGCACAGGCAGTTCCAACGTTCTATAGTGCATACATATATATAAATAGAGAAGGTAGCGCACTTTTTCCACACCTCCACGTTCAGTAGCCAGATTTGGCTAATATGCACTAATATGGCCAAAATGCCAAATACTATGACCAAACTGGCAAAACTTTTACTAACTTGGCCATGTATTCGTGCATATATGGCCAAATAGGCCAAATCTGGCTACTGAACGCAGTGGTGTGGAAGAAGTGCGCTACCTTGTCTATTATATATATGTATGCACTATATAACGTTGGAACTGCCTGTGACCTCTGGTGGCTCCAAATGACCATCCACATCCACTAACCAGAATGCAAAAATGCATTGTGGTTTCGATGACACATTTTTCATTCCAAATAATGCCAAAATGTCCCATTTCTTTCAGTCACTGGTGAAATGCTATCTCAAGGTGTTGGAAAAATACAGTTTTGTGTTCATATTTGACCTTGGGAATTCTTGGGAAATTTTGCTTTTTGACCTATGGTAATGCCAGATGACCTTTGACCTCC
>JAIZAY010002032.1:0-11861 GCA_029531755.1 Holothuria leucospilota | reverse complement strand
CCGTTTGATTCGGACGCATGTTGGTAGCTTTTATTTTTGTTTGATGTCAGGTTTCTGTAAGCGTAGGCCTATAATTAGACTGACGCCATTGCCATGGGACAATTTAACAAGGTTTTGTGGTTTCTTCGTAGGTTGGACTCATGAGCTGCGTGGATCGTACGAGGATGTCATGATATTCTTAACGGTGCTGTCTGTCCTGGAGGTCATTCTCATCTACCTGACTCTGTGCCCAAATAGATTCATCGACAATGAACGAAAAAACGGCAGCAGTTTACATAATTCTGCAACGAACAAATGATCAATTGCTCATTCCCTCCACACCACCTCCACCCCAAAACTATCTGTAAGAATTGTTGTAATTAGAAATAACCAGAAATGCGGTTATTAGAACCGACCTCGCTTTTTACTAAAACGGTTGACATGGAAATTAAACAGATGTATGCTGCAAGTCATGACTATCTAACAGACAGCAGTCTACTTACGTTAATGGGTCAATCTCACCCTCACCGCATGTCACATGTGGAGTACCTCCCGGGTCCAGGGAGGTGTTTATTAGCTAATAACACTTCCCTGCCAGGTCAATCTTAGACGCGTTGCTGCTTGTTTATAAATGACATGGGTCAAATTTATGAGGATATGGTTAATGCCGGTCAATGGTGTACGCATAATAAAATGGTTATATACGTTGATAAAATTAAAAGCATTTACAGTGGCTGGGTTTGGTTAGTTAGTTAGATGGGACTTTACGACACACCAACACGAATGTGTTATATAGTGTCACCAGGGTAAAGAAAGGCACAATGTTGGGGTACAAAAAAGGAGGGTCAAGACTCAATTTTCACACAAATGTACAGGCAAAGCGGGAGTATGTCAAAAACTTTTATACAGTTTACTTTCCTTGAGAAAGCCCAGAATAAGGGAGGGATCTGTCTGCTCACATCAAAGTTTTTAGCGTCTTGCGAACAGCATAGTATTTCTGGCGAACATGGAAGTATTCATAACAGTCAACGAGAATGTGACTGACGGTGACAGCACAATCACAGGGTATACAATATGGTCTCTCATCTCCGTGAAGCAAATAGGCATCGGTGAGGTAAGTGTGACCGATGCGAGCCCTAGTCAGGACTATATCATCTCTCCGGTTACTAGGGGCTCATTGGCCCCCGGATCCGACCGTTGGTTTAACTCGGTACAATTTGTTTTCGGGAGAGGAATCCCACAGTTCTTGCCACCTTGATTTCACAAAGCCGTTGATCTTAGGGCGGTAATCTGTGTAAGGCAAGTAGATATTGGTGACATCCATCTGTAGGGCTTCTTTAGCAAGTGTATCGACTTTTTCATTTCCCTGAATGCCCACGTGACTAGGTACCTATGCTAGCACAACTGATTTTTGTAGTTGAACCAATTTGGAGTAAGCTTCACGGAGAGCTGTTACTGAAGGGTGTTTTAGCTCATGACCCTTAAGTGCTAAAAGACTGGATAGTGAGTCTGTGAACACAATGAACTGAAGAGACACTGTCTGAGGTTTCAATCAGATGGAATGCCATCTTTAAGTGCCTGGAGTTCGGCCGTGAATATTGATGCATCATCTGGTAGTCTGGCTTGCAAGGATGCATCACGGCCTGACGCCGCAGCCGCAACCCTGTTAGTGGCTTTAGAGCCGTCAGTGTAGATTGCATAATACTGATGATATTTATGTCTCAGCTCATTAAAGCTAGCCCGGAACACTAGTTCATTTGTTGAGTTCTTTAGATATTTCCTTAGACTAAGGTCAACAGCTGGTTCGTCCAACTTCCAGGGAGGAGTGGTGGGGAAGGTAAACTGTGCCACAAAATCATGGTTATTGCACACCTGTGATAGGGCTTCCCTAACGCGAATAGCAAATGGAGGGATAGCTGATGGTTTTCTCATATATATGTCACCAAACCTATTGTGGAAGGCAGTCTCAAAGGTGGGGTTGTGTCTATGGCTCCTCAGTTTGAGGGCAAACTGAAGTGACTTCTTCCATCTTAAATGGAGGGGTGGTTCATTCGCTTCGATGTAAAGACTCTGCATTGGGGAGGTACAGAAAGTTCCCAGACAGATCCTAAGATCTTGGTTATGTATGGGTAGGAGTCTCCTGAGGTATGACTCACGTGCAGAGGTGTAAACAACACAACCATAATCAAGTTTTGACCTCACTAGGGATCTGTAAAGTCGAAGCAAAACGGGACGATCCGCGCCCGAGTGCATCTTTGAGACAACCTTCAACAGGTTTAGTGCTCCCTGGCGCTTCCGCCTGAGATAATCGATGTGGGCTTTGAAGTTGAGCTTACTGTCAAGTATTAGGCCAAGGAACTTAGTCTGGGGAACAACTGGGATGTGGACGAACCGTTCAAATAACTCAAGTCTGGGTCGATATGGGCACCTCGCTGGTTGCAAAAGGTGCATGCAAACGGTTTTGGTCCGAGGAAAAAAAGGAATCCGTTTTGGTCAGCCACACGCTGGATGTTATTCAGGCAGTATTTGCATCAGTATCTCTATACACATTCATGTTCCGTGAGGAACAGGTAATAGAAAAGTCATCCACAAACAAAGGACTTTTCAATCCCAGTGTTCACCACACTGGCAGATTGCTATTTATTTTCATGATAAACAGTTACTGACAAGGATGCGTACCTGGGGGGACAACACATTTACTGACTATGTAAAACCTGACAAAACCGCTCCCCACACGTACATCCGAAACACAAGATCTTTCAGGAAATTTTGAATGAAAAGCGGAATTCTGCCTCTCAGACCCGCACTGCGCAAGTGTTTCAGAACGGGCCGTAGTTCCAAGTGGGATCGTATGCTTCCTCAAGATCGAAAATATACCGAAACAACATGGTGTCCACAGGGCAAATCCCGTCCCGAACTGTGGACTCTAGGGCGGGACAAGTTGATCAGTGGTGCTATGGCCCCGCCGAAACCCACTTTGATAGCTAGTTATCAGACCTCTTGGTCTTCAAGGAACCAAACCAGACGGGCATTTATCATTCGTTCAAACGTCTTGCACAGGCAACACATAGTGAGGGAGATGGGGCGGTTAATTTGTAGCTTTTGTCGGGTCCTTGCCCGGCTTAGCGATGGGAATGATAGTGGCTTCCCGCCAAACAGCTGGGAAGTTGCCATTTTGCCATATACCGTTGAAAATATCTAATAGCACAAGTTAGGGAGCTCTCGGTGAGTGGTGTTTCAGAAACTGATAGTGAACTTCATCAGGACCAGTGGCAGTGTCATTGCTTCTTTCGAGGGCAACGCGCAGTTTCTTGATGTTAGAGAGGCTGTTGTAGTCTTCAGAGTTGTCCGAGGTGAAGTTCAGCTTCTGTTTCTCAACGGTATGTTTGAATAATTGAAAGGTTGGGAATAGTGGTCGCTTGAAGAGTTGCATTCGAAACTCCATCAGCCAAGCCAAATTGGCAACGTCTAGCTGTTTCTGTGCATTTGCTACCGTCTGGTTTGGTCACGTGCAAAACAGAGGAATTAAACTGCTTCCCACTGATTTTTGACTAAACCATATCCCAGGCTTTTTTGACTGGGGTAGAGGAAGTAAGTTTGGAAATGTTATGTCTCCATGATTCCCGCTTGCTCATTTTGATTATGCGCCGTGCTTTGGCGGCGGGCATTAAGATAATTTCTGAGATAAACGTTACTAGGGGATTTCTTAAAAAAGTATTAAGGGCAGTTTTGCGATCTTTGATCGCTTCTGCACCATCCGTGTTGAACCACGGCTTGTGTTCGCTACGTGGATTTGCAGAGGACTTCGGAATTGTTTTGGTAGCAATGGTCACCAATAATTCTGTGAAACGAGAGATCGGGTCTTCTACATTGGCAAAGACGATTTCCTATGACTATAGTGTGACTGCAAAGATCGCCAAATTCAGACTAGTCAGCCCTCCGAAGCTGCCACTTGGGGACTCTCTCTTCAGGCATTGGGCAGACAGTATCAATTAAAATGGGATAATGATCACTTCCACATTGGTCATCGTAGACCCTCCACTGAAGGTCCATCAGAATTGCAGGTGAGCAGACTGAAAGGTCAATTGCTGAACGAGATCCAGAGGCTGGGTGAATGTAGGTACTGGACCTATCATTCAAAACGCATAGATGTGACGTAGCAACAAGAGATTCAATCAATCCACCCGACTGATTAGTGTTTGTACAGCCCCACATGTCACTGTGTGCATTGAAATCCCCAAGAAGTAGGAACGGGGCAGGCAGCTGGTTGACTAGCATGTCTAAATCATCTCGTTTGAGATTATATCTTGGTGGGATGTACACAGAACACACAGTGACAGTGCGGTGTAATGTAACTTGAATAGCGACAGCTTGCAAGTTAGTGTTCAGATGGACAGTGGAGTGTGGCACTGTTTGTTTGACCAATATTGTTGATCCCCCAATTGCTCTATTGTCAATGGGGGATACGGGCGTTTTATTATATATGTCATACCCTTTGAAGGTGAGGTGGTCTGTGTCCCGAAGGAAAGTCTCCTGCAGGCAGATTGCAAAAGGAGACCAGTCTGCTATGAAGCACTTGATCTCCTCGTAATTTGATCTGAGTCCCCTGCAATTCCATTGAATTAAAGCCGCAGCTTTCCCAAGTGTCATCTTTTGAAAATCTGTGTCTTGTTAACTGAGCCGGTGGAGCTCCCTGTCTTAGCCCGAAGGGTCTTGGCACTGAGCTCCATCGGCTCCTCTCCATCTCCTCTCTCCTCTAAAACTCCATACTTATTAAAAAGTTGAACAGGGTCGTCCGACCCTTTGCTCTTTTTTCATTTGATTTTTCAAACTAGGTCTGTCTCTTGCTATTGTAGATTGTACTCTGTTTTTGTTGTGTTACGTTGCTGGTCTTTTGTGGTGGTTGTGGTTTCTGTTGTGGGGGATTAGACTTTTGCGTTTTGTTTGCAGTTGTTTTCGTTGTCTGTATAAGGTCTTGGATGTTGTAGAATGCCTTGTATGGTTTGGGAAGCGTGTCCTCTGCGGAATTTTGAAAGGTTGGTGATGGGTTTTGGAAAATCCGCTGTTTTTTGGCCAGGGGACATTCCGTTTGGGTGGCAGTTAGAGACTTTTGTAGTCTTCACAGCCCCAAGCAGAGGCCTTGAGCTGTGAGTCCTGGGATTTGAATGTCTCTAGCCTCTTTGTAAGTGATGTTGTTAGAGGCTTTAATTTTTTGGATTTGTTTCTCCTCTACCCATTTGGAATATGTTTTTGCTGTTGGCTCTGATGACTACCATGGCAATTAATGCAATGAGGTGCCCCCTAACAAGTGCCACCAGAATGCCCCTCCTGGCAACCATTTCTCGCAGGTTGCTGGTCTACTGCAGTGTAGTCTTGAAGGGGCCATAGCGTTGGGCAGTTAAAGCAAACGGACAGGGTTGGGGATGTAAATCTGAACCCTGACTTGGCATATTAGCCAATCTTCAGTGTTTTCGGGGGGGGGGGGGGGTTTCTTTTTTTATGTATTTTTATTGGTTTCTTGGTTCCTTTTGTTGAGGGTGTTGAAGGTAAGCATGAAGGTGCCGGTAGGCTTCCTTACACCCTACCTTACTACATGATAATTCGATGGAGGTGGCTTACATTCTGAGATGCCAGGCCATCAAGAACTTCTTATTACCCCCCCCCCCCTCCCCCCCCTCCTCCCCCTCCGAACAGTCCTTGATGTCCAGGCATCTAATAACACTCTTGGAAGAATTAAGTGACCTGTGAGGGGTCACCTGTACTGGCACGTTAACAAACAGTTTGGTCTTGAGTAAGTTGTCTGCTTGGCTGCTGCGGTTGACCTCAACAAGGAGATCCCCAGACCGAAGCCTCTTGATAGATTTTGGGGTGCACAACACCCTCAATTCCTTTTTGTACAGCAAAAGGAGACAGCTTTGAAAGGGGCTTGTCGTCACTAGTACTGGTAACGACAAGGAACCTAGGCCAGTTAGGAGTGGTTTCTGGGTCAGAGCTGGACCCAGAGTCGCTCCTGAAACGTTTGCTTGCTAGTTTACTTGAGTTTGAGGTATTCATAGTAGAGAAATATAGATTTCATCACCGGTGCTCCCCACCCACCATGGAGCCCAAGGGGACATCGAAACGTAAGTGGAACAATACATCACAAAATGATGCCAGGGATACACCAGTGAGATACTCAAGGCCATTACTAAAACAATAACCCCGATTGACCTGACTAAGCAGCCGCCTTCTGGGAAAACCACTTTCCTGAAACACGAAGCAGAGTCCACTTGGTGCCGACATGAAAGGTTCGTGCTAAGTTAATAATAATAATAATAAGCAAAGAATTTAAAAAAAAAAAACAGTTAAGTGGAATCCCAGGGCGAGACGCCACCTGCCGATTGGTTCAACCAGGCCAATTCAACCTCCCGACTAGGTGAATTTGAGGCCAAAGTGGTGTGTTGCTCGGACCAAACCGCAGTTATAGCCTTCACTCAACCACCAGGACCCTCTCCTCCACCGACACGGGTCGCGACTCACGGCAAACGAGTCGTCCCTGTTAGTCGCCTCTTACGACATGCTGAGAAAGCAGCGGGCCTATTCTACATCCCCATACCCGCAGGGGGATACAGTGGCTGGGTCAATGGTCAAATTTCATACAGAAAAACAAGTTGCCTATTTGTTGAAGATGCGGTAATAGATAACGTTTTCTTCAAAAGATTTAGGATTAAATATCGACAGCGAACTATCTTGAAATGAGCATATAGACTCCATTCCAGCACACACGGCCCGTTCGGTCTCGTCGGGGAGAGTTAGTGTTTTCGGTTAGGCCTTCTGTTTGGGTGGGCGTATTGCCACCGACATGCTTGCCTTCGTGGGGGTGGTTGGGATGTTGTTTATATCGTTCTTCGTTCTTGCGGAATATTTGGGCTGTACGTAGTGAATTTGTAACTAATCTGCATATGTTGTACATACTGGGGTCTGAGATACGCTGTAGTGAGGTTTCTGTTTTGGGGGCTTGTTCAGGCCGGTTCTGCAGTTGGCGCCAGTACTCGGACTTTGTGTTTTATTACTAATACCGTCGCTGGGTGTTTGTGGGAATGTGGATTTTTCCGGTGAGTTAAACAAGCCAAACTAAGGTTTATTATTTTTTTTTTTTTTTTTTTTTTTTTTTTTTTTTTTTTTTTTTTTTTTTTTCTTCTTTTTTTTTTTTTTTTTTTTTTGTTTTTACCCAACACTTTATTTTTTTTTTTTTTTTTTTTTTACTTCGGCATGACAGAGATTGTGGAGTTCACCCCATCATGTGAGAGAAAGATATTGAGTTTCCATCTGTTTTCTCAGATGATGATGTCCAGTTTGCACCTTTTGGTGCTTCATGAAGAGGATGCTCTGAGTTTGATGACACCATTGCATGATATTACACATCAACTCCTGTTCAGATACTGGATGGGACATTGTACATGCACCTTTAAATGAGATACCAAACACTTCTGATGTTCCACGAAGAAATCAACTGAAGAAAACTAACTATCCACCGTGAAAATGTATTGGATGAAATCTCTTTTTTCCAAAAGTCCCCTCACTCTCTGGCGAAGAGCCAGGGGCGAAAACTATTAATCATCGAATTCTTCTTCAGAAGTTGTATGCGTACGGAGTGAGAGGATGTGCGCATGCCTGGTTCACATCTTACTTAGGCAATAGGCCTCATTACGTTACCCGAAACGGTGAAGACTCTTCTCTTCTCCTAAGCAACATTGGTGTACCGCAGGGCTCCATACTAGGTCCTCTCCTCTTTCTAATTCATATTAATGACATTTATAATTCGTCATTAGATGCTCAATTTTATCTTTTTGCAGATGACACCACCGTACTTTTTCAAAATAAAAAATTGACTACTGTGCTTGAAATGGCTCAGCAAGAATTCTCACACATTGTTGAATGCGCTAATTTCAAACAAGCTTTCCCTTAATATGAATAAAACCAAGCTTCTTGTTTTCGACAATAAAGTCCCAAATACTGAAAATATAATTCTTACTGTCGAACAAAACTAGAGTCCCAGCTAGTCGCCACACAAAGTTTCTTGGCACAAATATTATTGATTGCAAACTTTTAGATGGAAAGAACATATATTATAAGTCCATTTGCAGTAAAATCTCACGAATTAATGGGGTACTCAATAATCTAAAACATTTTCTACCCCAAAGTACCCTTCTTCTACTTACCAATTCACGATACTTCCACATGTGTAATTATAATTCCTGGGTTGGGGGAATGCCAAAAAAGATTACCTACCGTCCATTTATTTGCTGCAAAAGCGTGCTGTACGGAACATTTGTAATGTATCTTTCACTCATCATACAGGCTCTCTCTTCAAATTTCTCCTTATTCTTTCTGTCTTCGACCTTTATAAATATCAGCTTGGTGTTTTCATGCATAATTTCAGCATAAACAAGTTACCAAAAAACGGACATTAATTTTTATGTTCAAAATAAGGCATTCTCATGATTATGATACCAGGAAAAGGCATCTACTCACTATTCCCCATTCTAGAACATTCTCACCAAGTCTCAGATTAGACACTCTGGAGCTGTCCCATGGAATTCCCTTCATGATCACGTTAAGCATTGTATTTCCCTATACTCTTCTAAAGTAAAGTATAAACAGCTTCTTCTCGACACTCCAAACATTGTTTAAGGTTGGGTTTCAAACCTTTGTTGTTAGGATAAATGTTCTTTTGTTCCGCTTGTAATTTATACTTATCTTTTCGCTTACTTCTATATTATGATACCTTTTTTTAAGGGGGCCAGACTTAGTAAAAGCATATCTGCTTCCCTCTGGCTCCTTTCACCTTGAATGCTATTATGTTTTCTTGATATGCTTTGTTGTACATTAATCTTAATTGCTAGTATTCTGAGGTGAAAAAAATAAAATTGAACTTGAAACGGACAGAAGCAATAGGGTCAGTGTGTTGGAGTTTGGAGAGATATTATAACAGCTGTTTGGGAACAATTCCAAAATAATCTTGCAATGGGGAAGAGTTTTAAAGTACCTTTTCTTAGGCATGATTTCCAAAACCTGCAGTGGGAGGCAGTGGCACGAATAATTTTGAAATGGTACCAAGTGTCACGGTATTTTTCTCGCTCCAGTGTTTATTGGTCGTTCTAAGTGGCAAAGATACCCCAAGTGATGTGCTTGTTAGAAGTTTCTTTAAGTACATTCCAGAGTAAGAGCAGGAATTATTTCAAAAAGCATTGAATAACTTTACAAGTGTTGAGATCGATGAACTAGTAGATATCTAACAGTGCAAAGTTCTTCCCACCTCTTCAAATACGCAATGCATACTTGAGGAGATAAGCCATAAAGAGCTTATTCAACAGCCTCCTTTCATAGCAGAACGTTGGAGAGAAATACTAAAACCGTTAAAAGGGGTCAATTTCACTGAGTCGTACGAAACCTTGCAACCCACTGTTAAGAAGGTATTAGAAAGGCTTCAATATCCAGAAAACCAGAAAGCCAAAAGGCTTAGTGATTCCTTGCCATATGGATATATTGCAACAAACATGAATCAGCCACATGACAAGCATGAGATCCTCACAGTTATCCTACTTGAGATATCATGTTAATAAGGTCAAAAGCTTTAAAAATCTTGTGACCCAAAATGACCTACATGCTAAATATGAACAATCCACAGGCCAAGTATGAGATCCCTCATAGTTATCCTCCTTAAAATATGTTTACTAGGTTTTGACCTTTTGTGACCTCAAACGACCTTTCACCTGCAAGAAAAATAATAGGGATCATCTACTCAATTCGAACAATCCACATGTCAAGTGTGAGATTCCTCACAGTTATCCTTCTTGAGATATCGTGTTTACAAGGTTTTGACCTTTGGTGACCCCAAATGAAATTGACCTCCACCAAAAACAATAGAAATGATCTACCCAATATGGGCAATATACAAGCTAAGTATGAGATCCCTCACAGTGACCCTTCTTGAGTTAGGTTTACAAGATTTTGACCTTTTGACCTCTGGTGACCCCACACGACCTTTGACCTCTACCAAAAATAATAGGGATCATCTACTTAATATGGGCAATCGACATGCTAAGTATGAGATCAATCAGTTACCCTTCTTGAAATATAGTGTTTACAAAGTTTTGACCTTGTGAACACTGGTGACCCCAAATGACCTCTGACCTCCACCAAAACACTAGGGATCATCTACTTAATATGGGCAATCCACATGACAAGTATGAGATCCTTCACAGATACCCTTCTGGAGATATCGTGTTTACAAGGTTTTGACTTTTTGACCTCTGGTGACCTCAAATGACCTTTGACCTCTACCAAAAATGAAAGGGATCATCTACTCAATATGGGCAATCCACATGCTAAATATGAGATCCCACACAGTTACCTTTCTTCAAATATAGTGTTTACAATGTTTTGACCCTTTGACCAAGGGTGACCCCAAATGAACTTTGACCACCAAAAAGAATAGGGATCATCTACTCAATATGGGCAACCTACCTGCCAAGTATGATATCCCTCACTGTAACCCTTCTTGAGATATCGTGTTTACAAGGTTTTGACCTTTTGTGACCCAAAATGACCTTTGACCTCCACCAAAAACAATAGGGTTCTTCCTCTCACCACAACGCATCTACATACCATGCATGAAATCTATCCAAGCTTTCTAACTTGAGATATCGTGTAAACAAGGTTTTCAGATTTTGACCCCGGTGACCTTTGACCTCCACCACACAACATGTGGGTTCTTCCTCTCACCACAACGCATCTACATACCAAGCATGAAATCTATCCAGCTTTATAACTTTAGATATCGTGTAAACAAGGTTTTCAGATTTTGACCCCCGGTGACCCCAGATGACCTTTGACCTCCACCAAAAACAACAGGGTTCTTCCTCTCACCACAACGCATCTACATACCAAGCATGAAATCTATCCAAGCTTTCTAACTTGAGATATCGTGTAAACAAGGTTTTCAGATTTTGACCCCCACGGTAGACCCCCAGATGACCTTGTGACCTCCACCAAAAACAATAGGGTTCTTCCTCTCACCACAACGCATCTACATACCATGCATGAAATCTATCCAAGCTTTCTAACTTGAGATATCGTGTAAACAAGGTTTTCAGATTTTGACCCCGGTGACCTTTGGCCTCCACCAAACACAATAGGGTTCTTCCTCTCACCACAACGCATCTATAATACCAAACATGAAATCTATCCAAGCTTTCTAACTTGAGATATCGTGTAAACAAGGTTTTCAGAGTTTCCACCAAAAACAATAGGGTTCTTCCTCTCAATATGGGCCATCTATGTACCAAGTTTGAGAACTGTCCAACTTTCCCTTCTTGAGATATCGTGTAAACAAACAAAGCCGTCACATACATACACACACACACACACGACATCACCATAACATAGATTCCTTGCCTCGCCTTCCCCCCCCGTGCAAGGAAACTTCAATAACCACAAGTTACAGCACACAAAGACATCAGCCTGCAGTGTCGTACCTTAGGGATCTATAACCCGCCAAAATCTAAACAGTCACAACACCCCGAAAGAACTTGCTTCATTGTTAAGTTTTCTGTGCAAAGGTTGCGACCTCATCGCACCATTCCTTACCCACCGCCCAACACCACCCAATCAGTGTCCACTTTTCAAATCTTCCAGACATAAAGAAAAGACCGGTTGCCCATATGTGAGGATGTGTTCCTGAGTTACCCATCATATGAAAGTCACCCAGACTTTAGAAATGAATTTCTAACAGTTCTAAATTCTGGAGTGTGGGTGATGGATGTCGTTTAATTAATACCCCACAATACTGTATGTTTGCTCAAGTGTTCTGCATCGCTACATAATTGATCTATTTGGCA
>JAIZAY010002081.1:0-11580 GCA_029531755.1 Holothuria leucospilota | reverse complement strand
TTTCAAACATGAACAATGCAGCTATATATACAGGAGGCGCTGACGTCGGAGGACGCAAACAGTGCACCGCCCGGCAACCGGCCGGGCGCCGGCCGGGCACCGCAAGGACCCCGGCCGGGTCCCAGCCGGACGCCGTACGGTGCACCTGTCCATCTGACGAAGCCCGGAAGCTTGAAGCATGGAACCCGGCCGGCACCTGGCCGGGCGCCTTGAGATAACACTCCACCAATTTTCACCGGACACCGCCCGGGCCCCGTACAATATGTGACCACACACGCCGTAGAAATGAAAATCGTAAGTGACCCGTACGGTCTCTAAAATCCACGGCAAGCCGCCGGGTGGGGAAAATCGTACGGGGCCCGGTGGATTTGTGACCTAGGCATTAGGCAGAAACTACATTACAAGCAAAAGCCCCACACTTACTCCAGGCACTCAATAACACAAATTTCACTGATATCCAGAATGTGTCCTTTCATTTCACCATTTTTCTCCCAAATTTTACTTTTTTGATGACACTATATAACACATTCGTGTTGGTGTGACGTTAAACCCTATCTAACTAACTAACTAACTTCATTTCACCATTACAACTCCACCAAAAAATATCCACCACACTTGCCCAGATGGAAATTGTTTCTTCAGATGTATATCTTACTTATTGAAAAGATCTGAAAGCAATCACCTTCACTTCAGGCAAAGCATTGTACCTGCTATCGAGCAAAGGCATATTTTCTGTGACGCGCCAGTCCATATTTATCAGTTGCAAAGCAACATGAACCAGCCTGAAACATGGGCTACTGAAGTAGAAATATCTGCGACTGCAACTTTCCTCACAACCGATATATACATATATACACATAATACAGATACAGATGATAAAAAATGGATACTTTACCCTGCTACGTCTTTCTCTAACCCAGTTCGTGCTTTTCCAGCTATATATTTAAACCACACTAATGGTAACCATTATGATGTTGTCCTTGCAATATAGTTCTTTTGTGATACCATTTACGTCCAGTCTATCTCACAGTATTCTTCAGTCAGTAAAGTTACTTTAAAGTACCATTCAAACAGTCTGCTTACTGTACAGCTTCAACTTCAGAAGACATTGTTGGCCATACCCATAACCACATTTCCACACATATGTATATATCTTTCATTCTTTACAAATGAAAATCAAGTCCCTCTGCCAGTCACGCACTGGACCGTACGATAAACCATTAAAATGTGTTGTAGAATGTGTCATCGGGACATTACTCCACTCAGCAAGGAGAACAGAAAACAATGACCGTTGTAGGGTTGGCAGATCAGACAGGCTTTATCAAAGCCATTCAGTACAATGACACCAGTGACGCCCAATTCTTCCATTCTTGTGAAAAACTTCATCCACTAGCCAGACACGTTAATCTTAACAGCATCAACTAAGATATTTAAATGTGCCACCTTAAAAGATATTCCTGAGGAAAATATCAAGAAGGCTAAAGACTTGGTCAACCCACCTTATGCACCAGTTGCAACAATTGAAGAGGCCAGAAAGTCCCCAGTTAAATCTACTACTAGTATTCGTGGATACATTGTTCAGGTACAGTATTCTCTTTACTTTATACGTTACTAAATGATGGTGATACTCTGCAATTAATTACAGGGCTCGACTTTAAGGGATTTTCCAGTGTTTTTCATTAGGCTCCCATGTGAAAGAAAGAAATTCCACTTCAGGCCAGTGTTTACACTAGCACTAAAAATCTGAAGGGGACCCCCCCCCCCCCCGCTTAATTTTTTGGTGGGGATTTTAAAAATACAAAGGGGACAGTTAAAACGTTGAAATATTTGAAAAGTTAACATGTTCTTTCATGTGTTGTTTTGTTATGTTATTATTATTATTACTGTTTTTACTGTTTTCCTTAAAATGTTTGCAATATTTTTGGTATTAATTGAAATGTTTCATGTGCTGCTTTACATTTTTTTTATTCCTTTGTATCAAACATTGTGATGTCACCGGCAGTCACATTCTCGTTGACTGCTATGAATACTCCCATATTCGTCAGGAGTACTACACTGTGCCAAACCTGAAGACGTTTGAGCACACAGACCCTTCTCTCATTTTGGGATTTCTGAAAGAAAGTAAGCTTTACAGGAAATTTTGACACATTTGCTTGTCTAGACCCTTTAGTAGTTATGCCCAATTCTTTTTCCTTTTAGGTGATTTCACCTAATCATTACCCTTTTTTATCTTGCTGACACCATATAACACATTCGTGTTGGTGTGTCGTTAAACCCCCATCTAACTAACTTGTACCAAACATTGCGGTAACTTCCCCACAATGAATTATTTTTCAGGGGGAGTCTCAATTTTTTGCGGGAATCCCGCAATCCCGCGCTCTAGTGTAAACACTGCTTCAGGCCCCCAAACCCTGTTGCTACTCTTTTCCTAACTTAAGATATAACATCACAGATTTCCCATAATGAGGAAAAATTACGTTTCTGTGAAAATTAGTGGCTTCGAAACGTTACAAGCTATTAATATGCCTTTTCACCTCCTAGAAGAGAAAACATTCTGCAATTTTTCAAGGTATTGATTTCTATCACTGGCAAATCCCTTTAAGGATCAAATATTCACTAGCTCTTCTTAAGTCATTCTGTAGGAAATATGTCAATATTTCTGCAAGCCATATGCTTTTTGATATATGTGATCAACAACTTGGTGGCAAAAATTGAAGAAAGAAAGCAATACACTGGCAGAACCCAACTTTGAAATGGTAACTCTTGATGGATAACTTTTGCCCCAAAAATTCTTCACTTTGGCTTCTTTTTCATCAAAATTAGGAAGATTTACTTTCGTCATGCAAATTTTGTAGAAACTAATTAACTTCATAATGGTGGCAAAATTTAAGCACAACAATGACCGTGTGGATTAAACTCACAAGACAGTTCTCGTTTAAACTATGTTCATACTAATAGAACCTCAATTTATGGAATTACTCAGATATAAATTTACAACCATCACAATACTTCTTGCCTAAATATGATTAAGGATTTCTTACATTAATAACAACATGTAGTGTAGGCTGTGACATTGTGTGTGAAGTTTGAGAGTTTGATTCAGTCAGTCAAGTGAGAATTATTACTGGAGTACAGTAGCAAACTATAAGTTTGTGCAGACGCTAGAAAGTGATTATTGCTAGCGCCCAGTTATGCTGAATTTTGTAGGAACCGTGCGCAAAACCTTGCGACCTGGGAGGGTAAAATCGCCTGGCGCCCAGCTTGACGACACCGCTTCCCCTCACATCAGTTTTCAGGCAGCATGAGGTGAGTTACACAATCTTGAGAAAATTCAAAATTATGTTATCATGGGGATATGTTTTGCAGCCCCATGTAAACTCAAAAGGTGCTATCACAATTGATCATAACCTTAGTCTCACATTTACACTGACTTTTAATGCAGGGGATTCAGCTAATCTTTCAGTTTTAATCCCATTACAAGATGGCAGAATATACCACCCTTGTTCATGATTTTTACAGTTCAAGCTAGCATAAACCACTTTGCAATCATCCCATCCCTCTACTGTACATGTGATGCACAGGGAGTGACACAATCATGAGTTTATTCTACTTCACCAAACATCAGCTTTGTTATTGGATGTGTCGTATGAGGTGCATTGGTGAGCAGAAATATGCTGCTTAGATCAGTATTACATTTAGCCAAACTGTTTGCATGCACTTTTGCAACCGGAGAGGTGCCCATTGCGACCCAGACTTGAGTTTGAACGGTGTCCACATCCCAGTTGTTCCCCAGACTAAGTTCCTTGGCCTAATACTCGACAATAAGCTCAGCTTCAAAGCCCACATCGATCATCTCAGGCGGAAGTGCCAGGGAGCACTAAACCTGTTGAGGGTCGTCTCAAAGATGGACTGGGGCGCTGATCGTCCCGTTTTGCTTCGATTTTACAGATCCCTAGTTAGATCAAAACTTGATTATGATTGTGTTGTTTACAGCTCCGCACGTGAGTCGTACCTCAGAAAACTCACTATACATAACCAAGGCCTCAGGATCTGCCTGGGAGCTTTCCGTACCTCCCCAATTCAGAGCCTCTACATAGAAGCAAATGAACCGCCCCTTGATATTAGATGGAAGAAATTGTCGCTCCAGTTTGCTCTTAAACTTCGGAGCCATAGACACAGCCCAACCTTTGAGACGACCTTCAACCATAAGTTTAGTGACATACATCTCGCAAAACCAACAGCTATCCCTCCATTTGCTATTCGCGTTAGGGAAGCTCTATCACAGGTGTGTACCAACCCCGATTTCGTAACAGTTTACCTTTCCCACCATTCCTCCCTGGAAGTTAATGGAGCCAGTTGTTGACCTCAGTTTAAGGAAGTATCTGAAAAACTCAACAAGTGAACTGGTATTCCGAGCCAGCTTTAATGAGCTGAGACAAAAGTACAGTCAATGTCATGCCATCTATACTGACGGCTCCAAGACCGCGAACAGGATTGCAGGCCGGGATCCTTTCAGGCAAATCAGACTACCGGATGATGCATCGATATTTACTGCCGAACTTGAGGCACTTAAGATGGCATTGCATCTGATTGAAACCTCGGAAAATCACCAGTTCATCGTGTTCACAGATTCACTATCCAGCCTTTTAGCACTTGGAGGCCATGAGCTAAAGCACCCTTCAGTAACAGCTCTCCGTGAAGCTTACTTCAATTTGGTTCAACTACAAAAATCGGTTGTGCTAGCATGGGTCCCTAGTCACGTGGGCATAAAAGGGAATGAAAAAGTCGATGCACTGGCTAAAGAAGCCCTTCAAATGGACATCACCAATCTCTACTTGCCTCACACTGATTACCGCCCTAAGATCAATGGCTTTGTAAAATCGAAATGGCAAGAACTATGGGGTTCCTTTCCCGAAAACAAATTGTACCGAGTTAAACCAACGGTCGGAACTGGGGGACATGGAACCCCCAGTAAACGGAGAGATGATTTAGTCCTGACTAGGGCTCGCATCGGTCGCACTTACCTTACCCATGCCTATTTACTTCACGGGGATGAGAGACCATATTGTATACCATGTGATTGTGCTGTCACCGTCAGTCACATTCTTGTTGACTGTTATGAATACTCCCATATTCGCCAGAAGTACTACGCTGTGCCAGACCTTAAAACTTTATTTGAACAGACAGACCCCCCCCCCCCCTTATTTTGGATTTTCTCAAGGAAAGTAAACTGTACAGAAATTTTTGACATGACCCCCGCATTTGCCTGGACCCTTTAATGGAAATTCACCCCGCCTTTTAAGTTTATTTTACCCCAACACTGCACCTTTTTCTCTTCTGGATGACACCATATAACACAATCGTGTTGGTGTGTCGTAAAATCCCATCTAACTACTTTTAGCCATTACCTTTGTGGCAGAAGAAAGTTTAACCACAAGACATATCTGTAGAATTACATGTCTTGTCCTGTATTTCAAACATTATGTTTTTGGTAATGGATAATGTCTTCTCCAAAACCTTTGCTTGTCTGACCATATGTATACACTAGAAGTTAAGTCTTGTATTGTGCCTCCCACTGTGAACATTAGATAAGTGTGTTATTGCAGTAGACAAGTTGTCATGCTGTCCTTCTCCAAAATAAGTCTTGGGCTGCAGTGCCTAATTAACCAACCGGACCAATGGTTTATTTATTGTAGCAAGCTCAAACTGAACTGTACAAATTAAGCAGACAACAATCAGATTACACTGGTCATAGAGCTATTTCACCTGCCTGATAACACTGAGAATAAGCTGCATGGCGTCAAATGTCGGCTGAAGGTAAGGTGGGAAGCACCTTCAGACAAATTGACACCTTATTGCTACTCTTCGGGTTTTGAATAATTCTGATGTAGGAAAGACCTGCCTTATGTCCCTCAGTCTTGCTAATGTGTAAATATTTACTTTTGCCATATTTTGGAGATTATCATGTAACAAAATTATTTTGTCCTTTATTACTCCCAAGTGCTACAGTTCCTAGGGTTTAACATAAAAGCATCAATACTGCTCAAACTTAGTATTTACAAGCGTTGAAGAACTTAAAGAGGAAGAAACCTGTTTTTGTTCTTTTGGGCGGGGGGGGGGGGTCCAAAGGTCACTTGGGTCACCAAGGGTCAATGCTGAAAACCTTTTAAACACAATATCTTCAGTTAGGAAGCTTGGATGCTTTCCACACATATGTAGATGTCCTTTCAAGAAGGACCATATAGGCCCTGTTATGTTTTGATTTTTTTTTTGGGGGGGGGAGGTCAAATGTCATTTGAGTTCAACAGGATGCAAACGATGAAAACTTTCAATCATAATATGATGATGGTGTTTTGGTGAAGGTAAAAAAAAATTGTAGACAAGGAATCAGAATGCTGCCTGGCTACCTGGTTTAGACTATTACTCAAAGCAGATTTGTTTGAGTTTTGGATTATTTCAAATGATTTCTTTCAGAGCGCATCTTTGAGCTGTTAGAAAAAAATATTGTCGAGCAAAAGGACTATGGTGCACTTCTTCTGCAACTTAAAGAAAATACCAAGCACTCAGCAAGTGCTGCAAGTCGAAACCTACAGGAAGAGGATGACATCCAAATCTTGTGGAAAACGTCTCGGGAGTTAAAGGAGCTGGAAGAAAAGATATGTGAACCTCTTCAAAGAAAGTTGGTAAGTGATTCAAGAAGGAAGCCTTGATTATTGAGCCATATAGAGCTCTTCTTGGTAGCCCTGCATACTGCTGATTACTGGCAAAGCTTCAGAAAACATAACTATCTCTGCACCACGTTCCACAAAATTGCTTATATGAGGAATTGCTCTCGCTAAACATTTCAGCAACTCCCTTCCCTCTTCTGTTACACCCATCGCCGTCGAGTGGACGGATTGTCACATCATGCTGTAATACTGCAAAGGTGAAAGATGGACATTGTTGACATCCTGCCTAATTGAGTAGGTTACTTTTTTTAATCCTGTGACGTGTTAAAAGATGACATTAAGCTGTGGAATGGGAAATACTCTCCAACCCCACTGAGTAAACAAGAACGCCATGAGGCGTAGTGATTCCTTGCCAAGTTGAGAAATGGGAGAAGGTATGAGGGCATAGGTAAATCTTCCTTGCGATAAAAAAGGACATCAGGGTAGGCTTGTGTCATCAATGAAGTAAATGTATGACACATGAAGTTTCTCTATGCATTCCTTATTGTGATGATGTGGTTACAAAAGCTCCATCTTTCCAAGTTGGTGATCTCAAATGACCTTCGTTCTCTCTTGAAAGCAATCTCAGCTGGAACTTTACACATTGAACTTTAACATTAATTTTGAAGCAGGGGGTTGCACGTAGGTCGTAACTGAAAGTGTTTGTAAGTGGTAGTGGTCAAAACTCAAATTTGCTGGTTTTTGCTTCTCGACCTCGCAGTATTTAAGGTTTTATTCTCTTTCTTCCCTCTGCCACACCCTCTCTACTTTCCCCCTCCCCTCATCCTTTCCTCCCTAGTGTCCCTCCTTTTGCGAAGTCTGCATGCATGTTTGTATGGCTCTTCTCTGATCCAATCTTCCTGATGCCTCACCATGTCATGCTCCTCCATTCTGCTTTGCCTCACTCCTATATTCTGTCTATGTACTCGTCCTGTAATATTGTTCTCCTTGTTCAAAGGTATTATCCTTTTTTTTTTTCCTTTTGACTTTCCTTTTGTTTTTGTTTTCTTTTCTCTGCGTCTTCTTACTATTGTCATTTCTCCAATTGTCCTGATTTTGCTTTGATTTTTTCTCCAAGGCAGTGTCTGCTTGTGACCTTTTTGGGCGTAGCTAATGTACACTCTTAGATTCTTTGCAGACTTTGTTTACTTAGATTGAATGGGCACACCCACTCAAGGTGGGCGATCTGAAATATGGGTCACAAAAAATTTAGACACGAAATTGTAGAGGATATGAGCAGTTTATTTGTACTACGTTTTCTTCATAGTATGATACACACATAATTGAACACACATGCTTGCATAAATGTCAGTAAAATATTCAGATTGAGACATTGAACGTTTAGATGTGTGTGGCACTGTTGGTATAACACAGCAGATTTATGACAATATTTACATATGAAATGTGTAATTTTTGGTAACATAAACATGCAGCCCATGGGTGTCCATCTTTTTATGTTGGTACATTTTTTGTGGTAGTACCCTGAATGTTTTTCCCCAGTGATAAAACTGACCCCCCTTCCCACTTATAGTGGCATACTCTTTCTGCTTGAGGTAATGGGTAGTAGAAATAAGCTTACATTGTTGGACCTTTCTATTTATCTGCAAGGGTTTCAAAAGATGACACACTTGATTATTGTTCTTGATTTATGCATTCATACAGCAATATTTTTTTCATTTGGTATTAGTATTATTAAATGTCACCTTGAAAATGGTTTCACAAACCCAGAAGGGGTTGCAATGCCAATGCTGAGAGAAAGTGTCCTGTAAGGAAGAGTATGTTGAATACAATTATAAATTGTTTTCTATGTTGCTATTATTTGAAATATATGAAAAAGTGTTACTTCCTCACACACACATACGTAGAACTGTAGTCAACATGAACCTGTAGTGACCCTTTGTTGAACTGATGAATTATGGTGAACAAATTGTGCATACTAACACACATGAATGTGGTAATCTTTGACTACTGAGTCAATTCATGATATTCAGTGCTTGGAGAATTAATGTGAGGTAGCAGTTAATCAGTTTGTAACAGAGAATAGTGTAAATGGGTGTCAGACTGTCAGTTTCTCTTCTCTTAGCAGTGTGTGGTGGTAGTTATATGTATTTACATTAGGACAGGTGCATTGGTGGGATGTATGACTGTAAGACTGTAGCAACTGCTGTATATGGCTAATGACTAATTTTTAGCAAATATGATTACATCACTATAGTGAAATGTGCTAAGACGTAAAAATAAATCATTCGAGGTGTTCACACCATTCATGAGGGTCAGATATTGTGACTGTTTGCTACAAATGATAAGTTCACTACCTTGTCCTAAAATGTATAATAGTAATAAAATGTAACGAAAGTAAAAGAAACGATTATATGCTAAGTAGTTTAGATGAAAGTGAAATCTACAACGGTTCCGTTGTCAACAGTGGCATTTATGGTGACGGGTGTCATCTCAAAGAGATTTTCACGTGTCTTTTTCCTGCAGGATGTTGAATGGGATGGATAGTTCTTGTCCACTTTCGGTGATACAGTTAGGCCGATCACTGAATAAGGAATGTAAGAAGAAAGCATAGGGTGTTAGGCCTCTGGTATATCTTACAACAGTGCAAATGAATGAAGACAGACATACATGTGGAATTTCTTTCAATATGGTGTTTAGTCCTGCTCTTCGATGTATCGGTGAGCATTGTAAAGCCTGTCACTTTCATATTTCCACTGGTCATTTTTGTGTATTTACTGTTATTAGAAGTTGTGACCATTCACGTGTAATCCTCATATTAATGAGTCCTTGATCTTATCCTCTTTTTATTCCTGAGTAACTCTCATTAATCACGTAGGGTAGCCTTTCTACTTGTAGATGGTATGTTGCTAGACATGATTTGCATGGCAGCTTCCTGTAAGTTTTAGATTTGCACTGAACAATATTATCTCATCGCTCCGTGAATAGGATGAGATATTGTAGTCACTTGACCTGTTGAGCTATATTCGGCAATGCCAGCAGAAATAACAACCGTTACCATGGTAACAGTTAATTTTCACAAGTTACTAGTCTAAAGTCCTAACCCATGGTGAGGTACCCCAGGGTGACCAAAAGTCCATAACGGAGGGATGGGTCAAAACGTGTCCGTGTGTGGGTTTGTATTTACATAAAACCGAGGCTATCGATTTGGTAACACACCTTTCCACCGAGGACTTCAAACAAAACCGAGGACCTCAACCCTAGTCCTCGGTAGAAGTTGCGTGCATTTCGCGCAACTGGTCCCCACAATACTCCTGGTGAAATATCACGGAAGTCCTCGCTTATACTCAAGTTCGTTTTTCTGTGTTGGCGTCCTAACACAATTTTGCTGGAAAAGTGCACACATATATGCTTTAGCAGTTAACGCCCCCTATAGGCTACGTATACGGAGTGGTTTGACTGTGCTACGGACAGCAGTACGTAAGCCCTATCCGTCATACGCAAACTACGTGCAGGAGTCCTCGGTAAGCGAATAATACTGTGCCCTGCCCTGCACACACTGCATGTAACGTTACGGTCCCTGCCTCGCTGTCGACGTGGATTACTTCATATTCCTTACCAAGAGAGGTAAGACTTGTTGAAATTTTTACATATCCAATTTCTCACGTAGGCCTAAATTATTTAAGTTTCGACAGAAAGAAAGTCAAAACTGGGGTAGAAAGCATTCCCAAACTGCACGGTGCGATATGATTTAATCGGATATACGAGGACTTCGAAGCAATGATTTCTGGCCTATCCTTCCAGCCTAACAAAATTCCTTGACATTGTGTGCTGTGCCATTAGGCCCATCCAGCAGACATATATAATGTTCAAAATATGAAGAAAATACATCGTTACGGCCAGAATATCTTGAACATAAAATATGTTACATTTACCGTATGCAGTAATAATTGTCTTATTTCGACGGCAGTTTTAGTGTATTTTTTACTAAAAACTCAGAGATTTTTTTCCCCAACTTTGAGCTCCTTCACATCATCTAACGTTAGGCCTAGCCTAGGCCTAACTTTAGGCTGACATTCTAGTTCCTCGTTTGCTCGACATAGCCTAGATATTTTTCAACATATTACTTAAGAAGCTTCATATTGTTTCTGGCGTGTAGGCATGGTTATCAAGGCATTAAAATTTTACCGTATTTTTACCCGTAACTTTCGTTGTTGCTACCAAGCTGCTTTAGTCCTCGCTTCTATTAAAGTTCTATGTATGAATGGGCTAACGTAGGCCTATAGTACAGTACTAACGTAACTTACATTGCAGTGCACACAGTTAGCCTACAGACCATAGAGCCTACACTGTAGGACTAGGCTGTGCCATTTCAGTACAGGTGCCATTGTAAAAGGCAAAGACCTGGACAAAGCCTTTTCAAACGGAAAATTTATTCACTAAGAAGGCTTAGCGTAGGCTCCTAGCTTAACTGTAGCCTAGGCCTTGAAGTTTCTAACGTTGGTATTCCAGCACTGGCCTAACTTGACTAAATTAGGCCTAGGTTATCAAGAATATTTGAGAATGATATCTGGGTTTGTTGTAACTAAAGACCCATGTGTGTGAAGAACTGCGATCATTTTGCGGAACTTATATTTTGTCAGGTCTTCTTCAGTGTCAGTGCTACGTTGGCAGTTGGCATATGCAGTATATTCCTATTTGGATATATATTTTTTTCTACACTGAGTATGGTTTCATGTTGATTCAGCAAGCAGTTGCTTCATATGCTCCGGTGCGTACCGGCGCACACGTAGCAACTAGCGACTCGGCCGCAACTGACGTAACTAGTCGCAAACCTAATGCAACTCGACGAAGTCTATGCGGAGATGCAACAAACATTTGTATTTTGACTCAGTTGCAAGCAGTACGCGATTTA
>JAIZAY010001988.1:0-12109 GCA_029531755.1 Holothuria leucospilota | reverse complement strand
GCGCATCCGTGGATGTAGACCCCCCGAAAATATCACTCAACGTTATAACGGCTCCAGGCTTTATAAAGTCATAGTCACACAAAACTGGGGGCTGTCATGTGAACTTCTTTGAATTTTTTTTTTTTCATAAAATATTTAGGCCCTACACAAATAACACATATAGGCTACATAGCGTAGGCCTTTAACGTTAGGCCTAGCCTAGTCTCTCAGTAAAGGACTGTGTATGTTCGTACATTCGCCCTATCGCTGCTCTATACTTCCTTCCTGAGATTTTCCTATCATGCGACACGGCTTCTGAGACGAATCCGGAGAGCAAGTGATGGGTTCCTGGACTCTTTCAGTTCGGGCGCAGTACCTGGGGTCTATCACCTTTAATCTTTCAATTTCCTTGCTTAGCTGTGAATGTATGGATGGTTGGACATTTAATTGTATCTTGATTCGTTCAATTTCACTGAGATATATGTTGGTTTTGAAAATTGATGTAGAAAATAAATGAAGAAACGATTAAGGCTGGTGGACCCCATTTTAATGGCTGCCCTACAGTCACTACAAACACAAGGCCGTCTGATCAGGATTCGTCTATACACGGTGGGGCCCTTTGACTGAGGAGTAGGCCTAACAAAACAAAGGCCCTAGGCTCTAGCCTAGCCTATATACTATAGGATAACTTATATATAGGATTGTTGCCTATAATTATAAACTAAACAAGGTTTGACAATCTTCACACGAAACAACCCACCTTGCCCGGTTTTTACACTCTTTATTTCTTACCGCGTCGGACTTTGAGCAAACTAATAAAAGTGAAACAAATGCCCAAACGAACACAAGCCTAACAGTGAAATTTTGTGGTTGGGTGAAGCCACATGAACCTTGCAAGACTTGTTCGTGACAGTATGCAACGTTTTACTGTAATGGTCAGTAAGCTACAGTAACAGGATTGGGGTACTGTCATACGATGAACATTGATCCCTTTTTGAACAACTGGGGTAAGTGGTCAAAAATTTTACAGCCCACTTGGCATGTGTAACCTAAGAGTCTCAAATAACTATCTGAAATATTTTTGCAAATTTCGTGCGAATGGACTTTCCTCTGTCATGGGCAGCATTCCTCTCAGAGGGTCAGCCTTGGCTAACTTTTGCCATTGCCTAACTTGTGGGACCTTAACCTACCACATACATGTGTCTCCCTGTCAGTTCTTCTTCTATAACTCAAGGCCCATCAGTACTCCTAACATTAGTGGTCACGTTCGGTCAAATAGGTGCCCCTTTCCCTGCACGAGCCTTCAACTTCGATGACAGTAATTCCTTTTTAGTTGCATTTTAGTTGGCTTTTTTGGATTCTTACGTTGCGGCATTGTAAACAGTCACATGTCTGAATGAATGAAACATGAGTACATTTCTGGTCATGCTACATTTCTTTAGATTTTTGGGTATTAGTTGATTGGTTATCATTATGGGACCTTATAATCAATAGTGGTTATATAAGGCTTGACTTTCCCATGAAATAAGATTTGGCTTCAACTTTCTTAGAGTACTGTCATTTTTTTCAAACAGTAATGACTGCATTTAACAAATATTAAAGTATATTGTTGCTGGTTTTATTTCAAAGAAAATTTTAAGATATGAATATCCTGCATTCAGTATATACATTGAGAGATTTTTCCAAACTGTCTTATTGCTAACTAATACAACAAGAGAGTTTGTGCAAAATGTTGAGGGAGAGTGCAAATTGCCTGCTCGGCTAAGGAAGCCCTCCAGTAGAACAAAGTAGTATTATATGCTTTCATAACTAGTTTTTTGTCCCAGGATGAACAATTTCAGAGTGTTGACAACTCCCAGGTAGTAATTCAGTGCTCTCGCATAGATTTTTGAAAAACAAAGCCCTGTTATTGGTGCCTCCTTCCTGGTAAGCAGATCATAATTATAGCATCTAGAAGTTTAACCCAGGGGGTGATCTGTCTTGAGTCGAAGAGCATTAGATATTACTTAAATGTGTTATGTCATTCAATTGCATTTTTTATGTGGGCCCCTATACTGGCTCAGGTGCAGCTTAACAGATGTATATAAAATGAAAGAGCAAGCAAAGGTGAAAAAATTAGACATAATGTTTTTATGGTGTCACTTATTTTAAGACTCGTGTTGTGTGCTAGAAGCTCTGTATGTGGTCAGTCTTTGCAAATTAAGTGCCAATGTATGCTTCGCAGCCTGCTGAAACAGCATAATTGAATAATGACCAGGGAGGTGTTCACCTTGTGACAGGAGACACATCTTCAATCCTTTCTTTTGAAACTGTGCTAGTTTTGCCCGACTGTATTCCCTCCTTTTGTAGTAATCTTCCATATATAATAGACTTTAACAGGTTCTTTAAGAAACTAAACACAAAGGTTTCAACGGAGTCGTCTGCTACAAGTCTTGAATGAGCGGCACAGTGAATATTTGGGGCCGCCCCCCCATTTATATTTACTTTTGCCAGTCGTTCACAAGTTGCAATTAATTTGCCGCGCCTTTTAATGGCGCGTTGTGGCCACTTTCAAAAATACTCCATTGTCATCCAGTTGTGTACATTTTTGAACACGAATATATCACCCTCAAGTTGCGAACTAATGCGCAAATTGATGAAAAATAAACAGTAACTTATAGCCTCATACCTCAATTTTTGCATTTGCAAATAGCATAAAGCAGTGTTTTCCCCCACCAAGGATCTTTTAGGCTTAGTAAGCGACAAACAGTCGTTTTTGAATTTTAAAACATTGGTGCTCACTAGGCTGTCGGTAACTTGCTAAACATCACACCATTGTTTCCTGATAATCCTTATTGTCAGCGTAGTAGAGTCGTTAACAAAGGTTGACTGGGACAGGAAGTAGTACTAATTGTAAGTATTTGACAAAAGAACTGAAGGTTCTGAAGTCCTATGATCTGTCATTAAATGATTATCTCCTCTCTCTTAATTGGATCAAACAGGATTAGAATAAATTACTTTTTAGTTGGATCTCCTGTCAAGGTAACACCTCCCTGATAATACCTAGGTATATGGTTATACTGTAGCCAACCAGGGAGCTGGAAGACGTGTTTAACAACATGTCAGGCTATCACAGTATATGTACAGTAACATACAGTACAGTTTACATGAAACATCTATCGAGGCCAATTAAAACAGTGTGTATTTTTGAGAAAAAAAAAAGCAGTTGCAGAAGAGTGGTCATTGGTACAAATAAATCTGCTTGAAATAATTGTATCAAACTTGTGTTATAACATATAAGGTGATGGAGAGTGGAAAACTGTATGTAGGGAAGGCTGGCTGAGAAAAAAATAAAACCACATTATACATAGCCAGTTGTATTATGGTTACGTAGTATAGGTAATCACAAATAGTTTTTCCTTTCTATTTTCATGAATGTATTAAGGACGCCAAGATGTTTGGCATTGCCTATAGATGAAAAAGCTACAGGTTGCGAACCTGAATGAATTTTATGGCATTAATTAGTGCTTCTCGACAAAAAAAAAAAAAATTGTAAACATTGGCTATTGAAATTTCATATAATGATACTGTTTACCTTTCTGAGCTCTATGCATGCTATGACACTTGTAACAAGTCCTCATCAAGGCTCTTTTGTATTCATGGGAGGAAAGCTGCTTACCACATCTTGCTAGACATGACTTGCAGTGAACTAAATTACTTAATTGGCCATTTCCTGAGTTTGCTATCTCCTCTGCATGCAAGCATAATTAAGTGATTGTTTATTAAAGCATAGCACAACCCTTTGTGTGACTGAGACACTGAATGAAGCCCAGAGGCAATAAACTCTGATGGCACCTGGCATGCATTCTCAAGGTGGAAGATCAAACATAAAATGACTAGAGAAATCCAGGGATGGTTGGTGTCAATAGTTAGAGCCAATTCAGCATCTGGTCTTTTCCTTTGGGAGACCTGTGTTACCATTTAGTGATAATTTCTGATCATTCACCAGCTATATTTTGAAGACCTAGAAAAATGAATCAAATGTTGTGGTGGTAATTAACAGAAATGTAGGTTGAGATGTACTCAAACAAAACAAAACAAAAAAAAAACATTCAACTTGGAAGCATACAATAACTTTATTGTACTTGATTGTAGAGATTCCTCCTGTTCTTTTTAATAATGAGGGTAATAATTAAGTAGTACATTTTCTTATTGGTTGAAGATGCTCATTTGTGCAATGAATCTTAGACAGTACGTTTTAGGCTTCTGCAGCATTAAGTACGATTACATATTACCTTTGCATCTGACATGAGTGAGTAGTATGCTAAGGACCGTAGAAAACATTTTTCAGAATGTTTTTTTTTTTTATTTGTTTTTCTTGGAAAAAAGTTGGCAGACTGTATTTCCAGAGTAACCTGTGGGTGTGTGGTTAAGGGGATACACATATGTGGCAGGTGATAAAAAACATGCCACTATAGAGTCAGAATTGGACTGAAATGATTCTGGCCATAACAGATCTCTTCAATGGAACTTAGGTTAACCAAAGTATTCCACCTGAAAAGGTGGCATATATACCATTCTCCTAATAATTGCTCTCCCCCTCTAATAAAATGTCCCCCGTTAAAATTTTTTTGAAAAGCAAAACATACTGAAAACAGTTTTTAAGTGGTCATTTGCAGTGGGAGCCTGTGTTTTTGGTGTTTTTTTATTAGAAAAAAAGGGTAACTAGGCTATAACAACTTTACAGGAAACACGGTAAAATTGTAAGGAAAGCTGGATTAGAGGTTGCCCCTGCAAGTTACAGGTGTATCCTTCACCTCTTTAATCTAAGAAACTTGGACCCTCATTAATTGAAGATGCTAGTGTAGGCTGTAAGTAGTAAGTTTTATTTTTTAAAATAAAAATATACCCTAAATAAAACGTCCCCCTGTTTCAAAAATGTACTGTCCCCCCAATGACGTTTATTAGAGAATATTACTGTAATTTGTGCAACTAAATTTAAAATAATAGAACACGGTATATATTGATGTACTATCTGAGCAAAACACTTCCTTAAAAAAAGAGTTTAAGCAAAAATTTACTTTTCATTATGTGAAAGAGGAACTAAATCTATGCATTCCTGGTGAAACTTTCCATTCAAATCGGGACATGTAGGCTACAGTATGTATTACTCAAGATATCCGCAAATAGAAGTTAATAAATTTGTAATCTGGCCAAAGTGAGCTTGAGGCCAGCTTGAGGCAGGGTATATCCCCGTGGCAACTCCCTGATATCACTTTCTCACATTGATAAGGAATGCTTAGGGAAATTTGTTCCCTCTGTTTTTTTCAGTCTGTTGTGTTTGTACCTTGAAATTAATAGGGATAGGACCCTCCCCATGGGTAGTGTGAAGTTTTGTTATTTCCCCCATGCCTCTTATGCAGTCACATTCTGATAACGTTTTAATTGTTTGGGAGAGAAATTGGGGATAAAGTTTAAAGAAAAACAAAGTGCTACCCATTAATGTGAGGCTCTGAACATCATGTGACAACTTTATCTACTGAAATCTTGAGAATCACACATTGGATTACACCAAATTTGCTAAGATATAAATACCCTCCTCTATTGTACCAAAGCCTGGTAAATTGGGGGTTAGGCCCTTCTTTAAAATATAATAATTACTTTACATAAGAGTGTATTTCTCTTGATACTGGCAGCAGTTTATTTTTGGTCTTCAGATTTTGTAATCCGGAAAGAAGAGAAGTGTTTTGCCAACATTGAGAGAAAGTATTTATCTTTGTTGAGGAGTCTAGAAGCAGGCACAGAAGTGAAAGCCATGTGTGACAATGGCACTGTTCAAGATTGCATAGTGGTTGAAGTAGACCGATTTAGGAGAACTGTGGTAGTGAAAGCAGTGGAAACACAACAGCAGCATACAGTGCACGCCAGTGCAATTGTCAGGGAAAATAATAAAACAGGTAAGAGATTTGCATACTTGCTTACCGGAATTGATTTGTTTGCAAATTTCTCATGAAAGTAATTTGAAAGTATGAAGTATATAGTTGCTTTCAGAATAATGGGTGAGGTAAATTGTCAGTGTAAGAGATCCTGAAACCTTCAAAACATTTGACTCAATGCAGCTGTGATCCTTTACTCATTTTTTCAGTTCATACACATTGCTATGTTACAATTGCAGTGCCATGTATGCATGCAGAGTGTTGCAAAATTAATGGGAACTGACTTAATTAGCAGTATAATGAATTGATCATCTTTTACGGTCTGAACACTGCATGGTAGCTCCACATACATACAACACTCCAAGTTAAATGGCTAGGTCACTTTTGAGTCATCAGTAATTATGAAAGAATTTTCTGGACTCCGAAAAACAGTTGGAAAACTGTTGTAAGCTTTCTTTGAAAGATATTCCCTTACATGATATTAAAAAAGTGTACAATATGAATGCCACTGAAGAGCAGAGCTTGGCATTACATTTATAACTATGTGCATTAATTGCACAAAATTTTTAAAGTTGGTGAATGCCATTGCTTTTAGATGGCAAGGACCTTTTGTCTTTTTGGTTTCGATGATAAGAGAAACCAATGCATTTATGATGGCTTGTGTGTGTATGTATGTGTGTATATGCATGTGTGTGTATGTATGTGTGGGTGTGTGTGTATGTGTGTGTTTGTGACGCTTTGCTCGTTAACACGATATCTCAAGAAGGGAAAGTCCGATTGTTCTCAAACTTGGTACATAGATGCACCATATAGAGAGGAAGAACCCCATTGTTTTGGTGGGGGTCAAAGGTCATTTGGGGTCACCAGCGGTCATAGTCTGAAAACCTTGTTAACACGATATCGTTCAGAGTGTGACTGACAGCTTGGATGGATTTTCATAACTTAGGTATGTAGATGTATCGTTATGAACCACCCCCCCCCCCCCCCCCCCCCCCCCCCCTTAATTTTGCTAAGCTTGAGTTTGTTAGGTTACATGTTGGAAATATGTATGCAAATAATTTCCCTTTGTCATATTGGAACAAAATGTGGGTGAGTTATCAAAACTTAAAAAGGAATATTGTAGAACATTTACACCCTAGCATGGGCCCCTTGACCCCACACAGGTTATGCGATCGCGGAAGTTAGCTTCGGCAATATGCTACCCCGCCTCCCCCCCCCCTCTCCTTATTTGCAATCCTGGCAGAAACCCTTATAGCATATATACTGCATGTGCACAGTGGAATTTATTGTAGCTAAAGATGTGCACCACAAAATACTGGTATGGTAGGGTGTGACTCGGACCTGACTGCCAGCCAGTTCTAAATTGAACATGTAGCAGGCCAGCCTTCCCTGCTGGACAAAGAAATATATCTTAGCTACCAAGGTTAGACTTCCTGTAGGAACAAAAGGGCTTTTGTAGAAACAAAAGGGCTTCTCATTGCCTTGATATTTTAGCCTACAGTATCTTCCTTGACCACCCAAGTGGCCATAGTAACAAGAGTTAAAGAAAAGGAAATCACTTTTAGATAAAGATAATTAACAATGAACATCTGATAAGTAAAAGATGAGCATTTGGAACATCTGGTCGTAAAAGATGAGCATCTGGAAAACACTTGTATAATGGCTGTAACCACAACACAGAGCAGCTGTGATACAAAACTCAAAGTACACAATTTGGTGGGTCTTTCATTCAAATCAAACTGTATTTCTTGAGATAGCAGCAAATGAATTGGTACTGTTACTAACAGTGACCAATAGTAAAGTGTGCTGTAGGCAAGCAGGGGTTATCACTTTCTCACATTAATAATTAATGCAAATAATTCCTTTGTCTTTAGTTATAATATTGACCTTGAAGTTAAAAGGGATATGACGGCACTCCCCGTGAGGAATGTGAAGTTTGTTAAATTATCATGCTTCTCATGCAAGCACATTCCCATAACATGTGATTGTTGATAACTGTTGATATCTTGGGAACCACACATCTGATTTCAATGGAAATTTCACCATAGGCCTACAGTATTGTTAAGAAATACCCATCAAACGTACAAAAATTTGATTTAAGCTCATACCCTTCTCTGATTGGAAAAATTCCCACACTGTACCATAATATGCTGTTTTATTGTCTTCTGTTATGTTTTAGTTGAAAAATAATTTGAGTTTTTGATGAATTTTGCCCACTTCAACTGTAAGTGGTCAAAACTGTCCCTTCTTAACCCTTATTCTAAACTCAGGCCTTGAATTTTGAGGCGTGCGATTGCATACCATCACTCACCTAAAATTACTGTGAGGAGTGCAATTTTTTGCACACCTAGATTAAGAATGGGAGCTAAGTTATACTATAAAACAGCACACCTACCACTCTCCTTAATTTTTCGTGGAGAGTGATATGTAGCTCACCTGGAAAATTGAAAACTCAAGGCCTGTAAACTCGGAATAACGAACCTTCGGGGAAATTACCTCTCAGAATAATGATCAGACCCCAGAATATCAGTGGATAGCTAAATATATCATGCTCACCATTTTGCCTCTAAGCTCATACATGCAAAAAAAAAAAAAAAAATTAAGACGATGCAGATTCCTCCCATAAGACAGTTGTCTGCAGTGTCCAAAGTCGTCATTCATAGGAAAAGTTAATCCATGGTGCATGTGCTTGTAATGAAACATGAATTTATTTATATTCATTGGGAATTACAGGTGTGTTAAATTTCTTGATCATGAGACCTCTAAAGGAAGAATGTTTACATCTGTTTCAATATCCGGGGACTCTCATTTCCTGGAATCTGACTAGGGTTAAGGTTATGTCAAGTGCCATGAGCACCTTTTGAGGTGGATTTGTGCACACTAAATCCACATTATTATTATTATTATTATTATTATTATTATTATTATTATTATTATTATTATTATTATTATTATTATTATTTATTATTATTATTATTATTATATATTTATTATTATTATTAATTTATTATTATTATTATTTATTATTATTATTATTAATTATTCATTATTAATTTATTATTAATTATTATTATTATTTATTATTATTATTTATTATTATTATTATTAATATTATTATTATTATTAATTATTATTATTATTATTATTATGTTATTATTATTATTATTAATTTTCTCATTATCATCATCACCTCATCATCTATCATCAATCATCATCATCATCATCATCATCTCATCATCATCAATCATCATCATCATCATCATTCAATCATCTCATCATCAATCATCATCATCATCATTCATGCATCATCAATCATCATTCATCAATCATCATCATCATCATCATCATCCATCATCATCATCATCATCCATCTATCATCCATCATCATCATCATCATCATCATCATCATCATCATCATCATCATCATCATCATCATCATCATCATCATCATCATCATCATCATCATCATCATCATCATTATCATTATCATTATCACTTATATCATCATTATCAGTACCATTATTATTTTATATGAACAGAAAATAATTTACAGTACACAGGGAGCTCAATAACCAGAATAAGTATGAAAATTAAATGATGTACTGATTGATTGACTGATTGATAGTTAATTTCTTTTTCTCATTCCAATGTAGAAAAAGCCAAGCAGCGTCCAAAGAAGAGGAAAAAGATACGCCATGTGTGTAAACCAACCTCCCCTTCACATGGTAAGTACTGTAGTTCATGCCTTCTTTCGGCAGACCATAAGGCATTTGTGTTTTATGCAACAATTTAACAATACTGTCGGTTGGAATCTGGGCCGTTAAACCTCATCTAACTAATTAAATAACTGTATGTTATTACAAGTCATGTCTCAATGTCATGTACAGGAAGTGTTGAAATTGATAGTTTTGCCTTCAATGAATGGGGATATTTGGGGGCCCGAAAAAATTGTATAGGTCATGGAATAATATACATGAAAATACAGCAGATTTGAAAATCATAAGATTACAATTTTACTGATCGAGCTTTTTCCCCGAGCCCAGGAATTCTCTCGGCGGCCTTGTTGAGCTATGTGGCCTTTTCATTTTATTATCAGGTTTTCCAGTCACAAGATGGTTATGAAATTTGAAGAATTACTATTTGTATAGCCTACGTTATGAAATTTTAGCAATAGTTTGAATGATTAATTGTAATATAGGGCCTAGTTTTAATGGTTTGATCCGGGTAAAAACCAAGATGTTGGTGAAAAATGCATTCATGAAAACGGCATTATAAATTTTTCTCAGGGTCTTATGTTTTGAGGTCTTACTTTTCTAGACACCCACACAAGGATCTAGAAAAGTAAGACCCTGATGAAAAACTAACCACACCCAGCAGTGTTCGATTTTAAGGAATTAGCAATGGTTGTCCGCAGGACTACCACATTGTATAATATGGTTGTCCTGCTCAAAATAAGGTAGTCCCAAGTGTAACCTTTTTCGCAACCATGGAATTGATAATGCTCTATTATCACCAGTCTTCCAAAGTGGCTTTCACTTTTAGACAACCCCCCTCCCCCCAAAAAACAAAAGCAGATATCTACTGTATAAGAGTAGTGATGTCTCGTGGCGTTCATTAGTGTGCATTATGGACATACTTAATGTTATGATGTTCGCATTGCGGGTTAATAAATTAAACATCTGTAGATTGAAAGCACTGGTGTTGCAACATCAGCACTACAAATTCGTAGCTTGCACGAAGGAATTCAGCTTCTCTGTGTACAGTGCAGGCCTAGTGGCCTACTAGTGGAGTTTTTATGGGGCACATACAGTATTTTGGCTTGATAGTGCTATACACATTTCGATAAGTGACTGTGTGGGAAGTTGTGGTGAACGTGCGTGATCACCGCACTTTGCTGAAAATCTTATGATGCAATTTTTAAAGTTCCTTGCTCATGCAGTTCATTGAGCTGCTAAATGTAAACATTACTTTCCTCAAAAGATTTGGTTGTCCTGACGGACAACCTTACGCATCTGTTTTTGCAAAATCTGGTAGTCCTGCAGAATTCCTGGTTGTCTCGGGCGACAGGACTACCCTTAAAATCGAACACTGCCCAGTTTGTGGTTTATTTTTGCATTAATCATAGTCCGCAATATATATTTCAGTATCTTTGAGGGTTCCTCTCAACAGCATTATAATTTTTTTTTCATGGTCTTATGTTTCGAGATCTTACTTTTCTAGACACCCACACAAGGATCTGGAAAAGAAAGACCTAGAAAAGTAAGACCCTGACAAAAAACTACCCACACCCAGTTTGTGGTTTATTTTTGCATTAATCATAGTCTGAAATATGTATTACAGTATCTTTGAGGGTTCCTGTCAACAGCATTATGAATTTTTCACAGGGTCTTATGTTTTGAGGTCTGAGGTCTTAGGTCTTATGTTTCTAGGTCTTACTTTTCTAGACACCCGACCCATGTAGGCCTACATGCGAACAGGCATATCCTGTATGGTTAGTAATGGTGTAATATCTACACCGCTGATGGTTAGTACGAGGCCAAAAGCCCTAGATTTGAAAACATTTTCGGCATTACCATTCATACCTGCAACGAGCAATTTAACATGACAGAATATGTAGTTATTTAGCATGCATTTAAACTTTTTTTTTTCAATTTGTTGAGCCATTATCTGCAGTTGAAATGGCAAATTGGCAGCAGCAATGTTCAGGTAATCATGGCAATAAATCTATTCAGTGTCACATTGTCTGCATTTACAAACTCTGATGTCTCACAGGGTAGGCAGCCTCAGCTGTATAGTTCTTAACCTTTCAACTTGAGAAGGCATTTGCCTTCAAGTTGCATAACAGCATAATATCAAAACAAAGGCATCACTGTTTATAACAAAGCAGTTGCCTTGAATATAGTACAAGACAAGGCATCACTGTTTATAACAAAAATGTGCAGCTATTCACCAGAGTTCTGCAATTTTACTCTTATCTCAAGAAGTTAAGATCAGAGGAACACAGTAATTATTTCTTTTGTGTATGCCTGATCAAAACCACATCTTTGCTAATTGTTACCATGGTAATCAGAGATTTTATTACCATGTGGGAAGATGGCTAGATCACAATCTGACTTTGAAACTATTCACTGAAGTAATTAAGTAGAGACTGCATTCAGTTTAGTATGAATTACAGTAGTTCACACTTATAACCTCACTATTCATGCAATGTTTAT
>JAIZAY010002074.1:0-11634 GCA_029531755.1 Holothuria leucospilota | reverse complement strand
ATTGTTTTTCTTTTCATGTTGTGTCATGTGTCATTCACAATAGAGCCCTTTGTGTGTTCCCATCCTATCCTATATCCCCATACCCCGATTGCGCGTTATCCCGTCAAATGTTGTCACGTTGCCTAGCGAGGGCATCACCTCAACATGGTCACTATCAACCACCCAACTTTACCTTAGTCGTTGTTTGTAGTGGTGCACGGACGTCCTTGTCTACGTAATCAATACCTTCATACCTCACATTCACTGCCGCGCCACGAAGGATGTTTAGATGTTGCCTAGGCAACTACCCTCCACCCCAACCCTAAAACAGTCATACTCGCCATCTTGACGCTTCAAGCATACGCTTACCCCTTGATAATCACGCTTTGAAACTTGACCCTGCCCTTTCGACATTGACCTTCGGACTTCACGTGAATCATGAGGTTCGTGTGGTGAGGAGATGACCGTGACCTTGACCGTGTGCCTAGCAACGATGACCGTCATCCGACGGATGGCTGGCTTCTGATTGGTCACTACCCAGACAGCTGGCTTTTCACTAACTCACAGTCCGCAATTATGTTAGCGAGTGGAAGATCTCAGGCTTTTGATGAGTGAAGAAAATGGCAAGACACAAATAAAAACATAGCAGGCCACAACGCTAGCTATGTTGTCTATAGTACCGCCAAATAGAGAAATAATACAGAGATACGAAAGTTTGGCCCTACTAAAGCAATTCCATTAAGTAGGTTTAAGAGGGGGCGGTGGACGTGTAGTCTCCCCCCGATATTTTTGAGAAATCAAGTCCAGTGAGTTTGATTTTTCCCAACGCAGTAATTTTTTTGTTTGAAATGAGGCAACCCCCCCCCCCGTCATATGCTGCAGAGATATTGAGGAACAGAGTGGCCATTGGACCCTTTATTGGGCCCGTTTTATATCGCCTCAAGCTTTTGCCTTATAGTTTTTTGCCCCAGATCCAGTATGTTGTCCTGTAAGTTTAAGGAGCATAAGTACGACGGGCGCTGATCAAATACGGGTGTGTGATAGCCGAAACCAAGAATTGGAAATTCTTCTTGGGATAAGGTTAGTTCGTTAATGTTTTCTCTCGGCGTGTGTGTGCTCCCCTTGCTTTGTGTACATTCACAAACGTAGCCTTGGCAGCTGCCGGTCAGCAGGCGAGAGCTTCCGCTCCTCGCACGTCTTGTCCTAGCTCTCGAGCGGTTCAGGGAAACTGGCTTTAAGGTTGCCACCCAAATTCGGCGGCGAACTGCAATGAAGAAAGTTCCAAATCGCGGTCTGCACGTACCTGCTTTGGAGCGCATCCGGACCCTGAAGCACGGGGTCGTCCTACTTCGCCTACTTCGCTGAAGGGAAGCTTCAGCTGCTGGGGAATTCTCTTGCAATCTTTACCGGTCCCGATGACCTAAGCCGCCCGTAAGTGGTTATATTGTGTTCCAACTAGATAAATACGTTTTTCAAATTCGGTTTTCAAATAGCAGTTCAAAATCTCATATAAAGTGCAAGTCCTCCCAAGGCCTCACGGGAAATTATGTACTGCTCGCACTCGTACTCGTATTCATGTGTCATGTACTCGTATTCATACTCGTACTCTGGTCTATGTACTCGTACTCTCAATTTTGTACTCCACTAAAAGTATGTTGTTAATAAATGAAGAAGCATTATTCTAAAACGCACTAAGTAAGTAAGCAAGCAAGCAAGCAAGCAAGCAAGCAAGCAAGTAAGTAAGTCTTTGGCCCCCTTTGCTATATCTATCAGCTAGGTCTAATATCACCTCTTTGCAACTATCGCTAACTGCGCTGCGAGGGTGTCACATTTCCATTGGCTGGAAATCTAATTCGCTGGGGATTTCGTCCAAAATTAGTAAAGAATACGATATTTGCGAAAGTGCTCAGAGTCACTACCCGTGACTTGAAGGGGGCCGGGGGGCGTGGTCGCCTCGTCACGCTCACTTGAGTTTTTGGATGGTCTGGTCTTGTACATTTACTTGATCTTGTCGGTACATCCGCACCGGTGTGAACGGCGACTAGGTGCCCCCCGACGGTTTAACAGTGATTGGCCAATGCAGGTCCATTAAAGATTGGTCCTGAGATTGCATTGAGGGGTGTAATAATGTGCACACATTGATAGTAAACTAACTGACAAAAGTGCACTGCCAGTAGTAGGATTTACCCTTGAGTGCACCAGCAATTAAATTGCACCTAGCCATGTGTCATTGTAGACATACTGACTCCACCTGTACAAGTTATTTTAATAGTGCATTATATGCTATTGTTGGACATGTTGTAGTACACATTCTTTGGAAGTCAACTGGTGGTGGTATCTAAGAATCAAATTTGTTCAGTAAAGGGCGTTTCAATGAGACTAATGTTACAAACTCAGGCAGATATTTAGATCTCGCCGTTTTTGGCCAAAAACATGAGTTGTCCTCCGGTGAAATTCCCTTTATGGGCTGTCGAAAAGATCGTAATGTACCGTGTCTTTGCTCTCAAGATCATAATTTCTCTAGTAATATATCCAAACAATTTTCGGCGCACCATGCGCGCACTTTTTATGGCCACTATCGTTTCTTTCAACTAGTTCCATCCCAAATTGGCTAGATAAGCATAATTCCTATCACCCTTACCAAGTAACGATGTATGCAGAGTACACAGGTTATGTTTGAGGTAAATTTCAATGCTTGAAAGCAAAGTCTAGTTACTGTGGCGGGTCGGTCGCTGTGTTTTCATGCCGGTAGTGTCAGTTTGGGTGTTGGGTGTTGGTTTTTAGTGTAAGGGGCCTGCTAAACATTGTTTTCCGCAGCGCTTTGGGGGGGGGGGGGGCAAGTTTCAGACGATTCAGGCCTCACAAAAGAACACTATCAAGTGCGTAAATCGGTTCTTAAAGTAATAAGTGATACTTATGTGCAAAATATGCCCTTCAATGTCCATGGAATAGACAGGGTTCCTTCATATCTACTTCTCAAACCACCCGCTCGGTATAAGGACTGTCCGTTTTTTGTGCAAAAACTGGTACCAAGATAGAAAGGTAGACAAATTAGCCAAAATGGCGGCTTGCAGGCGAATGTGCTTGTGGGGTCGAACAATGGGACTAAAGGGGGAAGACTACGGCAGCGATCTCTGTAAGGGGTAAAGTAGGTCTGCCGAAACCTCTTCTACTTCCGAGGCAGTGAGGGGACCTTTAAGAAGGAAAAAGAAGTAAGACTCCTTCGGGGGGGGAGGAGAAAAAAAAATTTGGTTAGGGATTATGGACATTTTCCATGAATGTATGATCGGTTCTAAGAATGTTTCCGCAACGATACACCATTTACTGCTAAAGCAATACTACATCTGAAACAACAAAATTTCTCAAAGTTGCTGAAGCGTCCCTTCCCTTCTCGACTGCACCACCACCGCCATCCCGCGACAATGTCTTTATGTATTGACAAGGAAAGGATCCCCGGCTGTATACATTTCAGGTAAAAAAAAAAAAAAGAAAAAAAAAGAAGAGGGGAGGGAAGTGCGGTCAAAAGAGTGGCGATGTAACGGCTCAGTACTTTGTGTGGTAGTTAAAGCGTCATTTTTTGTGGCCCCACACCCTATAAATAACCAATTCGGCAGCCACACCTTCACGTACCCTTTAGCTTTAACCTTTACCTTACCTTTACGTAAGCCTTAGCTTAGTGTAATAACGATGACAAGGTTCAGCCTTTTTACCTTCATATATTCTTTTTCCTCATGAAAAAGTGGTCCTAGAGAAAATGCACATGAGAATTTCTCCTTCTAACAGGGTGGCACCTCCCTCAATTAGAGTCCTGACGAACATAACAAGGTATACAATGTGATTTGTCTTGCTCCAACGGTGCAACCCTTAAAAATGATTCTTTTGTGTACTGTTTTTTCTAGAAAACATTCTCTTTTCCGAAAGTTCTATGATATTATCCATTGTCTTCCGTGATTTCTTTTACTGGTAATACTACCCATTTAAGGGGTCAGCCTGGATGCACATTTTTGCTTTAGCACTCATGGCGTTTCTAGAGGGGTGTGATACGCCCCCCCCCCCCATTCATCCACGCAGTCTGCAAAATCCCTGTCACTAGTTGGCAAAATTGTGACAGAAAGAGGGGAGTGCAAACGAAAGGGAAGTTTAGGACTGAAGAAGAATGAGAAAAAGGGGGGGGGGAGAGAAAGAAAAGCTACATAAGTGTTTTTTTCAGTCTCATTGTGTCAACTAAAGGAGTTCGATCGTTTATGGTAAGGTGAGGTATTAATCTGCTGCCGTTGAGGTAGTCGGCAACTTCTGCACCAGCAGTTGTACTGCATACAGTCGCGACGCCCCTCCTGAATTGGCCGTCCATGCGTGAAAAAAAAGTTGTGAGGCAGTCGCCGTCGTGAGAGAAATACTCTGTTTGGAAATGTGGTCAAGTATACTCACAAATTTTTCGTCTCAGCCCTCTTCCAAAAGCAAAAATTTTCCAAAAGAGAGTGGGTACTCTCCCTCCCCTTCACATACCCATAACTCAGGACAGCGATTCGAACAATCAAATCTTGTCTGCCTCCCCTCTTATTTAAAACTGGCTGGATATCTCGCCCCTGACCAGTCGAGCAATAAAAAGAAACATGAGGCCAAAAGAAAGAGGAAAAAGTGGTCAGAAAGAGGACGTTTCTTTAATAAAGACTCCGAATCACCCCAGTGGTTCTTTCAATAGTTACATTCCACACAGCCTAGATATACACTTACAATTACTGTACTTAAGTCTGGTAGTCTTGAATAAGATCAAAGGACGAGTGGTGAGTTTTATCAGCTCTGCTGCTACAAGTCAGTGGCCCCCCCCCTGCCCCTGGTAAGTCTACGTTTTGCGATTATGTGTTAAGTGTGCGTCTCTCCAGTTATTCCTGGAGAAATCCTTAGCTATGCACCAAAAGGCAAAGCAAAATTACAAAATAAAAGAACGCATTGTAATTATGAGATGTCCCAGATTAATCTGTCCCTAGCATCTCATATAGTCCCTAAGCCCTGACACCTGTTCTTGTCATTATAGAGAGTGTGCGGTGTTCTTGGAATATTGTTTCCTTTAAGGTACTTTCCTTAGTAAATATTAGAAAATAAACTGAAAATGGTTATTTGTGAGAACGGTACTGGCGTTCAATATTAAAGTACTCCTATAAATTGTAGTTTGCGAAGCATGACCGTACATGCTAGCACTGTCACTAATTAATTTGACCCCCATTGGACTTATACACTAAATCAGCCTACTTCCCCACCCCCGTAGTTCCTTGTAGAAGTTTTAAACGAGACGAAGCCGACCCCGGCGTGCGGGGTTAAGAGCTCACAATGTGGGCTTTTATGGCATTATCAAATTTACCTACCATAACGCATTTGACTATTTTCAGCTAGAGAGTGCTTGAAGTAATATGGACGTGTTTCACCAGTCCCTGGATCCTGTACTACAGAGACGGAATTTCAGCATTTCACACAGTGGAGTAATACCATCCAAAATGGCACTAAAATTGGTCAAATTCCCTTCAATTTTGCAACGTTCTCTGTTTCAACTCATTGCCTATAAGGCCATATGAAACAATAAGATCATATTTTATATAGTAACACAGTGAGAAACACACCTCCCATAAATTTTCTAGGGGACGCTTTCATTTGGTACAGACAAACATTTACAAGCCGCAAGAACATTTATAAAATTTAGTGGTCCGCTACGTGCAGCATGATTCCAAAAAGGATGGCGCTTCGCTCAGAAAACCTTAATAACACTCGCTAGCTATTCTGATACACCATTACTTACTTGTGGACTGGCACTGAAACTGCTGTACAGCATCTTGTAGATTTTTGAGTAATTAAAACGCAATACCGGATAAATGTGAACTTGGAAATGTTAAACTACCTACTAATTTTGGACTAGTTTATGGCAGTTTTGTACAAACCGGCAAAAGAAAAGGCGTACGAGCATGTTGAACGGGATGTGACTTTCTACACATCGCGTTATGACTCTTTATAGGCTTCCGTAAGTTGCTTGTTTACCAGGCATCCGCCCACGGACTTCAATACATGGAAAGCCAGAGGATTGCGCAATCATACGTCGTAGCCACCGTTCGAAATACAAATTTAGGCTAGACCAAATGATGGCCGCCGGGGCTACTACCATTTGCCCAATTTTTACGATGAATCTGGACAACATTTCAGACAAAAGATCATATGAATGGAAGAACAAATATCACAGTCCTGCCATTCTATTTTGGATGAATTTAGGGCCACTGAGCTTGCATATCCTTTCGAAAATATTACCATGTTTTTCAACAGCAATTTGGTCGATACTGAGGCCAATTGAGCCAAGTCCAAAACTTTACACACAAAGACTATAGCGAGGCAGCACATAATTTGGTAAGGCCTATTCGTGGTACGTACGGTGGAGACAATTTAACGCATAGGACGTTGTGCCAATATGCTCTACGTCCATGTATATAAGAAGGTACCGTGCATTCGCCACTTTTAGTGCAAATGAATTGTGGCTGGCGATTGGTGCTGTGCATTACGGCGGTAATTTTAACGGTGTAGTGGTACGGGGCATTCGCTGGCAATTCGTTTTAGTATGTCCCCCTCTTGTTACTATAAACAGTGTAAACGTTTAGACTCGGAGGGCAGCGGAGGGAAGGTCAGAGACAACATCCTATTAAGTTTAAGTAATTTGTACATTCTTCAGTGTATTTAAAATGGGTAGGAACGTTGTGTGGGCAGGGAAGGTCGGCGGCCCTGGGTGCGAATCGTAGCACAATGCTGTGGGTGGCGCGGCGACGTAGGTAGAGGTGACGGATTCCTAGGCAAAATGAAATTTGAAATGACTCACCTATGTTTCTTTCTGACAAGATTGTTATGAATAACCACTATTTCTTTGTCTGATGAATGTGGTATCTTAAGTAATTACTACTTCAGACCCTATGATGATTAATACACAGTCAGAAGTCAAATTGTTTTTTGTGTTCATGAGGCTACAAGGATACTCACTAAATATTCAATCCTCCCACTGTGATATCTTTGATGAAGCGTGCGCGTTGGATTACAGGGATACACCATAGAAATGAAAATTTGGAGTTAACCTTCAATGGGAAGTTGTGTAGCCTATGAAGGTTAACTTGTCTTTGAGAGGCTCAAAGATACATAGTCAGAATTGTGGTTGCTTTTAGAGACTAATAGATATGAAGTCAGGATTCAAATTGTGTCTCATAGGGGCTACAGCCTACGGGGATGCCCACTGACTGCGTAGCCAGTGAAAAAAACAGAGCTTACATTTCACAGGGTATTCTGTAAATGTTTTAATTTTTTTTAAATGTATGATTGATTAAGTATACAAAACTGCTTAAGGATAGGCTGTGCTAAGCTTGTCTGAAACGACGGCACCATGATAGCTGGTTGCTGGATGCCCCCAGCTCCCTAAGCTTGTGCCTTAATGCGACATCCTTGAAACATGTAATGCAAGATCCTGTCAGAGGGCTGTACTGCTAAAGGTCTAGGAGGATGCAAGTTTTTGGCTTCATTTTAAATTAGTCCATTTTTAGTTACAATGCAATGCAATTTTGCAGGCTGAGGATGGGTTACCCGACAGCCTATTACTTCCTTAGGCAGACCCAGTATTTACAGTAACTCCATGGAAATGTAATTAAGTGTGTTAACATTGCATTGTAAAGTGCACAAAGACTAGGTTTTCTGGAAGAACCCACTCCTAGTTCAATCCTGCATAAAGGTGTACATTGTTACCCTTTTCAAAATACTACTGAGTGCCCGTGGGTGGCTCAGTACAGTTATTGTGGGTGTATTCTTACATACATACATTATTTTAAAAACTATAGATGACAGTTATTAAGCAGAGCATGTTTGTTGTTTGTCTTTTATTTGGAGACATTTGAAGTCGGGTCAAAGAAAAACACCGATCGGTATGGTAAATTTTGCCTTGAATGGTTATACTGAAGTGTTTTACGTGGATTCAATATGGCATGTTGTAATACCATTTGTACAGTAAGAAGCAGAGTGTGCCACTAGCCCTAACTGATTCCATGATACATATGACCAACAAAAGAGAGTAGCAGTGGTAGATCATGTTTGTGGGCGGGGGGTGGGGGTGGGGGTGGGGAGATGTCTCCACATTTCCACTAGGGGGATTCAAAAACAGTTTTGGTTCACCACTGAATTTTCCATTTTGGGAGGCCTCCCTGGCTGGGAGGGGCATAAGACTTTGGCATTGGGACACAACCCCCGTTTGCATATGCACCAACTAACTGTAGCTCAAGCAATTACTCACCAGCTGCTTTCTGACAGATACCAATTCAAATAGGTGTACATTTAAACTGTTGCAGTTCCCAGAATGTGGTAATATCAAACAGTCAAATTAAAATTTAAATCAATATGTCTTATGGGTTCATCTTTATTTGGGAGAAGGCGGCACAGTTTCTTTTGCCCAACATGTCTGGGCCTTTAAAGGAGAATTTTGCCAGAAGTACTACAAAGGTCTGCCTGAATTTTGGGGATTTTTGAAAAAAAAAACTTTGAGGCACAGTGGGAAAAAACCCCTCCCTCTCATGTGTCATACCGTATGCACATATGATTGCAACAATTCCTTAAAGCTGCAGATTCTTTTGATGTTGATATGGCAGGACCAGTGACACATAAAATGTCACAAAACATATCTTGTCTGCGAGTAACTGGGTATTGTTGTTTGTAGGTGCCTGGACCTTTGGCGAGTTTTTTAATTGCAGCCTCAGAAGCCAAGACACGTGCTGGGGAGGGAGATGCCTAGTGCTAGGCAGGAGAGAGCAACCCAGCTGAAAAGAAAGTGTAAGAAGGAGGGACTAGTCATGATCTCTATTTAAATACTCCTACAGTTTCATCCTTTTGTATCCACTTTGCGATTTGAAGAGGAACAATTTTCCCTCAAATATTGGTGTACTCTAGGGACTCAAAAAGATGCCATGATATAGAGACAGTACTTTCTGAAGAATTATGTGAAAATGTTGATGCTTTGTCCAGTTCTTGAAATATGAAGCAATGCAACAAACAATTAAAAAACCCCTCTTAAGATTGGTGGTGCATTGGCAACTGATGTGGTTTTACACCCTAGAATCCACCATCTGCCTGTGAAATGGCCACCCACAGGTACTCATGTAAATCTGTGAAAAAAACTAGTGTTTTGTACCGGACAAAACCAGACGAGAGTATCTTTCAGCAAAACTGGAAAATATTAAGGCAACAGTTTATTGTTACTGAGTGATCTTGTGTTAAACTCTATGATCCTTGTTTTAAAAAGACACATGGTTTGACCATCATGTTTGTGTTTGGATGAATAAGAATTGCTGTATCTACCAAAATCTACTGTAATGGTGTGTATGTTAGTGTTTAACTTAATGGTAAATATGAACATTATTACAGAAAAACTTTATTAATTGTATGGTGCACTTGGGCGTCCTTTTTATAATTAAGAGTGGTGTGTGGAGTTGAGGTTGGATATCTGTCGGAGTACTTCTCATAAATCCAGACACTACTTAAATCAATTTTCATGGCCATGGTGAGGGTGAAGTGTAATGTTAACCGTAGGAGGGTGAGCTGTCATTTCTTGCTTAGATATCTCTCTTCTTTTTATGTTTAGGGTAGGGTCAGCAGTAGGATGGAAAGTAGGCAGCCTCTGAAGGCGAACTAGAGTGGAATAGCACAGGTTACTGAGTAAGAGAATGTGTGGGGGAGGAGGAGGGTGATAGCATATTCAGCCTCATTCTGTGTATTATACCAATCTACACTTGAATAATTGTGTTACAACTAAGCTTCAGTCTGGATTGTCTGAAGGTTTTTCAAGCTTCATCATTTTCATTAACAAGTATATAATAGGGGGTTGCTGGAAATGCTAGTAGGTAACGTGACATAGAAAAAGTGTTTGTTAAGTGATTATTCGGTGACAATTTTTATGTTTCCTATCATCATTTGGTGTATTGTATCTGATATGGCAAACCTGATTATAAGAGATGTTGATATTATTTCAAATTTCAGTGAACTAACACTGGTTTTCAACATCAGTCCCCATTTGTTTTTATCCTGTAAGTATTGTATCTCAGTTGCTATGGAAAATTATGCCCACCCAACCAGAACACTGAGTTTTCTCTGAGATTCTCAACATTTTGTCAGATTTCTTTTCTCCTAAGAGTCTTAATAATGTTATTCTTATTTCCCTGAAATACCCTGTTTTGCATAATCTGAAGCTTTCACTTTGTCTTTTTTCTGTGCTTGCACTTTTGTTGCTAGGGAAAGTTATCCTTAGCAACTAGTTAATGAATTGTCATTGAGACATTTTCATTTGAAGTGTTTTCTCTTAATTTTCTGTGGAAAAGTGTAAAAGACATTATCTTTCAATCCTACAACTGAGGAGTGTTTGGGTACTGTTTTGCTAGGGAAAATTTTCCTTAGCAACAAAAAGTGTAACTTTTCATGATAATTTTCAAACAATGTGCATAAATAACTTTTCAATGTTGAAAGGGAAATGACATTTTCTTCTGTATATTTGTAATTGGATGTTCAGGTTTTTGTGTTTCTTCTGCTTTTTGAGTACTTGTTGCTCAGGGAAAATACTCCTTAGCAACGAAAAAAGTGTAGCATTTCATGATAATTTCCAAAAACAGTGCATAAACTATTTTCATGTTGAAAGGAAAATGACATTTCTTCTGTATTCTCATAATTTGAAGTGTGTTAGATTTTTGTTGTTATAGTTCTGCTTTTTGCCCTACTGTAGCTAGGGAAAATTTCCTTTAGCAACCAAGAGGGTGGTTTTTTTTTGCTAAAAATTAAAAAAAAAAAAAAAAAAATATATGTAACACGAGAATTTGGTTTTGAAAAGCAAATGACATTTTATCTGTATTCCCATCATTAGAAGTTTGGATATTGTGTTTGTTCTGCGCATAAACTACTGTTGCTAAGGAAAAATTTCCCTATCAACCAAAAAAGTGTATTTTCGGTAATTTCTCATAAATGTGCAACTTTGGAAAGTGGTAACATGTAAAATATGTCTTAGGACATCGTTCCCAATGTTTCTAGGCCATTTTTAAGTACTTCCCAGGGGGGGGGGGGGACTACGGAAGTCAAGAATTAGAGCACTTTTAGACCATTGGCCCACCGCCTATATGGCAAGCCATTTTAAAGTTACCTCGGGATTCCTTTGAATTTCACTCAAATGGAATTCTTAGGTAGCCTAAATGTTGCAATGACTTGTCATAAGGGCAAGACAGTGACAGAGAGAAAGCAGCGAAGTTCTGTCGTGGTCTAGCATTTCACTGTCTTAGCGGGCGGCGCATGGTCCTTCATACAGGTGGCATATTTCAGCCCTAATAACTTCGTTTAATACTATTTTCAGGGGCTTCGCTCTGTTGGCCGGTTAAAGTCGGATTTTTGTTTGTCTGGTTTTTGGAAAGGTCGGGGGTGTCCTTTCTTGGCCAGGTGTGTGATGCACTGCTGCTGCTGAGTAAAACGGCTAGAGTACTTTTTATACAGTGGTTTACTCCGAAATAAAGTCTTTACGTTAAAACTGCGACTTTAGTTAAGAAGGGTTAGAGGGTTGGAAAAGGGTTTCTGCTGTTTTCTTACTTTAAGTACAGGACCTGTGCTATCCCTGACAACATG
>JAIZAY010002075.1:0-11621 GCA_029531755.1 Holothuria leucospilota | reverse complement strand
TTTCCCGGTCCGTGTGGAGGCAAAGCTCTGCCGTCTCTCCTAGCTCACGCGCGGCCGAAATGGGAGCTGCCCAAAATTCCCGTCAGGAAATGGAATCTCGGCGGCTGCACGTGCCTGCCTTGCGAGCAGCCCGTCCTCCAACCGACCTACGGGTGATTGGAGGTCAGCATGGGGAAACCCCTTAAATTTCCCTTACGGGCCCTTTTGGGGGAGACTAAGCTCTCGCACGTCTCTCCCTAGCTCACGCGCGGCTCGAAACGGGTAGGCCCGAGAATTCCGTCCGGGAATGGAAGTTGAGTAAAGGTGGGGTGGTTTTGAGTCTGGATGTGTGGAAATACTGAAAAATCCAACAATATTTAAAACCATTTTAGGGCCCTGACGGGGGCCCACTCAATGTTATTTTAGGTAAGCTGGACTTCTCCTTGAATCTGTACTTGTGTAATTTTTATGTTTTAAGTAGGTCAGCATTAGGTTTGAAGAGGCAGCCTCTGAAAAAAACTAGAGTAAAATAGCCCGTTTTGAGTGAGAGCAGAGTGTTGGGTGAAATTGTTTTGGGGGGCGGGGTACCCTTTTCAGGTCCCTGGTATTTTTCCCTTACCTTAATGACGTATGGAGATAAAGGTTAAAAACAAGATTCCACCTGACGTCTAAAGGCTTTTCGGGGCTTCTTCATTAAAGGGGGTTTTACACACCCAAAATAACTTTTTGATTGAAGAGGGGGTACAGTATTGTAAAATATATCTCACACACATTTAAAAAACCGGCGCATTCGGCATAAAAAGAATTTCAAGAAAACTTTCAAAAATCCATTTCAAAAAAATGCCGCAACAGGTCAATCTTTTATGACGCAATTGGGGGCCCCCCGCACTGCGCTTTGTAAGGCGCGTACTAGATGGGGAACAATAAAAAAGTTTGGGGGAAAAGTTTCATTCTTAATTTCAAAAAAATGTTTACATCACAATACAAAACACAAGCGCGAAAAGTGAGTCAGCTAAGGCATCCCAGCACGCCGCTACGCGAGTTTTCCAATGCATACACGTCATTGGGCGGACCTGCGGGGGCGTGGGGAACAAATCATTTGCCAGTATAAAACCCGTGCATATCACCGCGCGTGTTTTAGTTTCCCTACATACATAAAACTCAGCTCAGTTTCTGTGAAAAAGTACGCGGTATGGTCGCGCGCGCTGTAGAGAACATTTATGCACATGTATGACATGAACAGTCTATAACAAGCGCTTGTTATAGGCTATTCAGTGACAGTGTTATTGCGAATGCTAAGCACGCGCTACTCAAGATCCCCATAGCACAGTGTTATTTTGAGATGATGTACCTACTAACGCGCGTTACCACCCCATATGATTCGGTGTGGGGAAAAACGATAGTTTGATTTGCCCGTACATGCACAGAATTGCTACTGACCGTGCCGCTAATGACGTCACGTCTTGAGACGCGCTCACTACGTTTTTTCGCTTTCGGATTTCAGCTGGACTGAGTGTGGCCTGTTTTGAGAATTCCCTTACTCGAAATCCAGACAAGGGCCAGATATGAAATTCCATATATGGGCCAGATATGGATTTCATATCTAGCCTATATCTGCTGCAGATATGGGATTATTATCTGGGCCAGATAAAAAATTGGGCAGATATAACCCAGATCTACACCAGAACCAGATCTAAGCCATATATGGCCAGATAAAATTTTATGTGGATCAAGTCTTTATATGGAAGAGATAAAGTTTTATCTGGACCACATATGGTCCTTATATGAGCAGAATATATCTCCATATATGGCCCATGTCTGCACCAGATATGGAATGTATATCAGATCAGATAAAATGTTGGGCACACATAACACAGATCTAAACCAGAACCAGATCTAAACCATATATGGCCAGATAAAGTTCTATCTGGATCAAGTCTTTAAATGGCACAGATAAAATTGTATCTGGACCATATCTGCTTTAGTTATTAATCATAGTGAGGACTTATACTCCACACTCCTCATGGAGACATTGAACACCAGCAGAAAACTTTTCAGAGCTCCATGAAGAATTTAATGTAAGTATTGGGTTGAATTGACTTAAGTACATAAATCCAACTTATTTCATAACAGTGAACAGAAAAATGCATTGAAATTTCCTATTTTATGTAATCACAGTGATATGGGCTTCTTATTTTAAACTTTATTACGTACTTGACTCTAAAGTTTGTTTAATGTGTAGTGCATATTTTACTTCCAACTTCCTAAATCATGAAAAATGTAGGTTTATATACAAGCTCCTCCCAAATATTCAAATAATTTGCATACGTTCACTTAGTATACTGCGGTATTAACAACAGTGTAGCCACTAAATAACTGCAATGTCTGGGAAGGTGATGCTGTATCCAAAGCATGTCTTAATTTGTAACAAGCATAATCCAAGAATCAAATCAAATAAAAAATAAAACAAACCAACAAAATGCTCATTTGCATATCTAGCATATCAAGTTATATCTGGCTTGATATGGCCATATAAAACTTGATTTGCATATCTGGCATGGATTTTTATCATGTTATATCTGGCTTGATATGGCCATATAAAACTTTATTTACATATCTGGAAAGGCATTTCATCCGTTGTATCTGGCTTGATATCATACCCGTTATATCTGGCTGAATTGCATTGTATCAATTTATGTCTGGCTTGATATGGCCATATAAAACTTTATTTGCATATCTGGGCTGGCATTTCATCAAATTATATCTGGCTTGATGTGGCCATATAAAACTTTATTTGCATACATGGGCAGGCATTTCATCAAATTATATCTGGCTTGATATGGCCATATAAAACTTTATTTGCATATCTGGAATTGCATTGTATCAAGTTATATCTGGCTTGATATGGCTATATAAAACTTGATATAATGTATCAAGGCATCTAAATCTGGCTGTACATCTGGCTTGACATGGCCATATAAAGGCTGTATTTAACCAGATACTGTATATCCAGATATCAATCCATATCTGGATTTGGAGTAAGGGTCACTACACCCATGGATTCAGAAACCAAGGCCAAAGTGTAAATGTCCAGAGTTCAAGCCGACGAATTCTGTAATGCTCAGTTTTAGACAAAAAACTTAATATTTTGTTTACTGAATGCAAACAGCCCAGAGTTAATCCGCGTAAAATGTTGCATACGTTATCGATAACAGTATGTTGTTTACGAGAAGAAACTAAATTGTTTGTTTCTTCATTTGATCAGATTTTACTAAATGTGTTGCACTTAACCATGGGAATCCAGTTTAACAAACGCTACAGACAATGCTCTGTGTGCGACTGTGCGAAGCTTTATGTCAGCAGAGCGTACGTAGTGTACGTACTGTAGGTCATTACTAGTACAAGGGACTGTTTACTACCAACGTTTGAAGCCAAAATTTGGTGCCTTTGAATATTCTCTTCAGAAATATCACGTCTGATGCTTCGCAGAGTGTTATCTATAAAAGAAGCAACAATTTTTTAATGGACGCCTTTACTTAACAACTGTCGAGGGAAGAAAGGAATAATCGAAATCCTCTTACGTAGGCAAGGGAAATGTCATCCGATACAGTAAGACTGGCGACCGTATTACGCCGCATAACGTTGCCGAGATATGTGCAACGTGAAATGTACATGCATGTAAGCAACATATGCCACAACCTACCGGTCGCGGTCAAAAAAACAAAAGTGTCAGTTTTCGAAAGAAAACATGCAAATAGCTGTCAAATTGTTTAAAAGCTGTCGAACTCGTGTTAAATATGTTTTGGTTTAGAAAAAATCGGAGGGTGGTCGTTTTTGTCTGTCCGAGCTGTCAGAGTTAGCCCTTGAATGGATCATTGTTACGTAAACACACGACGCTGTTGAGGTGGGATACACCATAACATCCAGATAAATCTCCCTAGAGGTGTTTTCCTATGAATGAAGCACCCTTATTTTCTTGTATTTTTTTCTCGGAAGGGGGGGGGGGGCAGTATAGACCGTGTTACTTAATTGATGTTTTCAAATTTTGATGTGGATGTGGCAGGTAAGAAATTCAAGTAGTAATGCAAAAATAAAGTGAAGGTATTTCAGGCACTTGTTTGCATTACATCGAACCTTAAGCCTCATTCACACGATACGACAAGATCGCGTGCGATTTTGGTTGCGTGCGAATTGTCGTATGCAACCTTGTCGTTGCGTGGAAAAATGGGTTTTTTGTCAAATAAAATTTTCGCACGCAACAAAATTTCGTGGATTTTTTTGAAAAAGTTGTGCGCGATCTTTCGTTGCGTTGAATGTTTTTTCTTAAATTTGTCGGCGCGACCTTGTCGTTGAAAGTTAAACCGTTGAATTATTGCGTGGATTTTTGGGCCTGCACGACAACAAGTAGGAAAAAAATGACAACGTTTCAAATGGGGGTGGAGAGAAGAAAAAATGGGACGAAAAAAAATATGAGATCAATAAATACGTTACACTGAAAAATGTGTTTATGTTAATTATAATGTGGTAAAAAATTGCGTTCTCATTCCCCAGGGGGAAAAACTCGCGTAGTGGCAAACATTATGTAGCCTGCGGAGGGGAGCGCGTCCTCTTGAACCCGATAAATGGGAAAAGAGGAGTAGTAATTTTTTTCAAAGCCCTGTTATGACAAGTTTCAAAGCATAAATTAAAATCAGGGGCCCAAAGGAAAATACTAATGATGATGGGTTGGGTTAAGTTTTTTGGGGAGAATTTTCCAAATTTGGGGGGTTTTTAAAAGCCTTTGGGCCCGGGTTAAACCCAGAATAAATGACCCAAAATAAAGGTTTAAATTGAAGAGGGTTAAATTTAGGGTGAGTTAGGCCCAAACTTACATTTTTTGAAACTTACTCCTTCCGGGGATTTATTGACCAAAAATCTGGTACAAAAATCCCCGGGAAGTGACGTAATTTTCCCCCTTCAAAAAATCGTGGGTTTTGGGCCTAATTTTCACCCTAAATTTAAACCCTCTCCCCTTTTAAAAACCATTATTTTGGGTCACTTTTTCTATTTTAAGCCTAGGCTAAATGGTTTTTTAAAAACCCCAAAATTTGGAAAATTCTCCCCAAAAAACTTAATCCAACCATCATAAATTAGTTTTTTCATTTGGGCCCCTAAATTTTTAAATTTTTGCTTTGAAACTTGTCATAACGGGTCTTTGCCCAAAATTTAAACTACTCCTCTCTTTCCTACTTTCATCGGGTTTCAAGAGTGAGGGCGCTCGCCTCCGCAGTCCCTACATAATGTTTCACACTACGCGAGTTTTTAAAATCCCCTGGGGAATGAGAACCCCTAACTTTTTACCACATTATAATTAACATAAACACATTTTTCAGTGAAACCCGGCTAGTTTTGGGATCTCATATTTTTTTTCGCCCCATTTCTTCTTCCCCTCCACTCCCACTTTAAACCAGGGCTGTCTTTTTTGTTCACTACTTGTTGTCGTGCACCCCCCAAAAATCGCACGCAATAATTTCAACAGTTTTTTAACTTTAAAACGAAAAGGTCCGCACGCCCAAATTTAAAAAGAAAAAAACCCCTTTAAACCAACCCCAAAGATCGCCCCAAAAACTTTTTTCAAAAAAATCCCCACGAAACTTTTTTTGGTGCGAAAATTTTTTTCATTTGACAAAACCCCCATTCATTCCCCCGCAACGACAAGGTTGCAACGACAATTCGAAACGCAACCAAAATCGCACGCGATCTTGCTTATCGTGTGAATGGGCTTAAGGTTCGTGTAATGCAAACAATGCCTGAAAAAACCCTTTTCATTTTAAATTTTTGCATTACTATTGAATTTCTTACCTCCACACCCCACATAAAAATTTTAAAAAAACCCAATTAAAAACCTGGTCTATACTCCCCCCCCCCCCTTTCCGAAAAAAAATACAAAAAAATAGGGGGGCTTCTTTCAAAAGGGAAAACACCTCTAGGGAGTTTTAAATCTGGATTTTTATGGTGTATCCCCCCTCAAAAAGCGTCGTTTTTTTTTACGTAAAATGATCCATTAAAAAGGGCTAACTTTTACAGCTGGGACAGACAAAAACGACCACCCTCCGATTTTTTCAAAACCCAAAACATTTTAACCCCGGATTTCGACAGCTTTTAAAATTTGACAGCTTTTGGAAATTTTTTTTCTTTCGAAAACGGGACACTTTTTTTTTTTTTTGACCGCCCCCGGGTTGGGTTGGGGCCCATATTTTGCTTACATGCTGTACTTTTTAAACTTTGCACATATTTTCGGCAACGTTATGCCGGGGGAATACGGTCCCCATTTCCTTACTGTATCGGATGCCTTTTCCCCTTCCCCTACGTAAGAGGTTTCATTATTCCTTTTTTCCCCTCGCGGTTGTTAAGAAAAAGGGGCCTTTAAAAATTTTTCCCTGCTTCTTTTATAAATAACCCCCTGCGAAGCATCGACGTGTATTTCTAAAAGAGAATTTTAAAGGCCCAAATTTTGGCTTCAAACTTTTGGTATAAACCCCCCTTGGGTACTAGTAATGACCAAAACATTTTTTTAAACTACTACGCTCGGGCTAAACATAAAGCTTCGCCCCGGGCGCAACAGACATTGTCTTACTTTTGTAAAACTGGATTCCCAGGGTTTTAAGTGCAAAAATTTTTTGAGTTCAAAAACATTTTAGAAAAATTAAAAAATCAAAATGAAGAAACAAAAAATTTAGTTTCTTTTTCGTAAACAAAATACTGTTATTTGATAACTTTCAAAATTTTAAAGCGGATTAACTCTGGGCTCTTTGCATTCAGTAAACAAAATTTAAGTTTTTTTTTCTAAACTGAGCATTCCAATTCCCTCGGCTTGAACTCTGGCCCTTTCAAATTTTGGGGTTGGGTTTCCCGATCCCGGGTGTAGTGACCCTTCTTCCCCAAAACCAGATATGGAAATTTATATCGGATATCCGTAAACTGGTTTAAAAACAGCCTTTATTGGGGCCCGGGGGAAAACCAGAAAGTAACCCGCCAATTTAGATTTCCTTGATCCTTTATCAATTTTTAATAGCCATATCAAGCCAAAATTTAAATTTTTACAAAGCAATTCCCGATTGCAAAAAAATTTTTATATGGGCCAAAATCAACCCAATTTTTTTGATGAAAAGCCTGCCCATGTATGCAAAAAAATTTTTTTATGGCCAAATCAAGGGCCCGATATAAATTTTTTGAAATGCCAGCCCCGATATGCAAAAAAAAGTTTTTTATGGCCCTATCAAGCCGAATAAAATTTATACAATGCAATTCCCAGATAAACGGATATGAACAAGGGCCCGATACAACGGGAAAGAAATTGCCTTTTTTCCCAAAATGTAAAAAAATTTTATATGGCCCTATCCCAAACCAGATATAAATGAAAAAAAACCATGCCAGATATGCCAAAACAAATTTTATATGGCCATATCAAGCCAATTAAATTGAAAATGCTAGATATGCAAATGAGCATTTTTGGTTTGGGTTTTTTTTTATTTTTTTTTTTGATTTGATTCTTGGTTAAAGCTTTTTACAAAATTGACCTGCTTTGGAAAACAGCATACCTTCCCGCTTGCAGTTATTTAGTGGCTACCCTGTTGTTAATCCGCTTTTAAATAAGTGAAAGTATGCCAAAATTTTTTTAATATTTGGGGGGAGCTTGTTTTATAAAACCCCACATTTTTTTATGATTTAAGGGAAATTGGAATAAAATATCACTTTCACATTAAAAAAAACTTTTTTTGGGCAAATACGTAATAAAAATTTTAAAAAAAGAAGCCGATGTCCCTGTGAAATTTCATAAAGTAAAATTTTTAATTTCCCTTTTTTTTGTTTTACTGTTATGAAATAAGTTGGATTTATGTACTTAAGTCAATTCAACCCAATACTTACATTAAATTCTTCATGGAGCTCTGAAACATTTTCTGCTGGTGTTCAATGTCTCCATGAGGAGTGTGGAGTATAAGTCCTCACTATGATTCATAACTAAAGCAGATATGGTCCAGATACAATTTTATCTGTGCCATATAAAGACTTGATCCAGATAGAACTTTATCTGGCCATATATGGTTTAGATCTGGTTCTGGTTTAGATCTGTGTTATATGTGCCCAACGTTTTATCTGATCTGATATAAATTCCATATCTGGTGCAGATATGGGCGATATATGGAGATATATTCTGCTCATATAAGGACGATATGTGGTTCAGATAACATTTTATCTGTTCCATATAAAGACTTGATCCACATAAAACTTTATCTGGCCATATATGGCTTAGATCTGGTTCTGGTGTAGATCTGGGTTATATCTGCCCAATTTTTTATCTGGCCCAGATAATAATCCCATATCTGCAGCAGATATGGGCTGGATATGAAATCCATATCTGGCCCATATATGGAATTTTATATCTGGCCCATATCTGGATTTCGAGTAAGGGAATTCTCAAAACAGGCCACACTCAGTCCAGCTGAAATCCGAAAGCGAAAAAACGTAGTGAGCGCGTCTCAAGACGTGACGTCATTAGCGGCACGGTCAGTAGCAATTCTGTGCATGTACGGGGCAACTCATCTATCGTTTCCACACACCGAATCATAGGCGTGGTAACGCGCGTTAGTAGGTACATCATCTCAACTAACACATGTGCTATGGTGATACTTGAGTAGTGCGTGCTTAGCATTCGCAATAACACTGTCACTGAGCAGCCTATAACAAGCGCTTGTTTTGGACTGTTCATATCATACATGTGCATAAATGGTCTGTACAGCGCGCGCGACCATACCGCGTACTTTTTTCACAGAAACTGAGCTGAGGTTTATGTATGTAGGGAAACTAAAACACGCGCGGTGATATACACGGGTTCATACTGGCAAATGATGTGCTTCCACGCCCCCGACATGGTCCGCGCCAATGACGTGTATGCACTGGCGCAAACTCGTCGTAGCGCGCGTGCTCGCATGCCTTAGCATGCACATCATTGGTTCGCGCTTTGTGTTCTGTATTGTGATGTAAGCATTTTCATGAAGATGCTAAGATATGAAACTTTCCCAAAGCTTTGTATTAGTTCCACATCTAGATACGCGTCCTTACAAAGCGCAGTGCGGGGTGCCGCCAATTGCGTCATAAAAGTCATGTGACCTGTTGCGGCATTTTTCGAAATTGGATTTCTGAACGTTTTTCTTGAAATTCTATTTATGCCGAACTGCGCCGGTTTTAATTGTGTGTGAGATGATACTTTTACAATACTGTACCCAATCTTGCAATACACAAAAGTTATTTTGGCTGTGTCATGCCCACTTTAATGAAATGAAGCCCTGAAAAGCCTTCAGACGATCAGATGGAATCTTGTTTGTAACCTTTCATCTCCATACGTACATTAAGTGTAGAGGGTATAATACCAGAGTGACCTGAATATGCTACCCCGCCCCCCACACACACAATTACACACACACTCATGCTCTCACTCAATAACTGTGCTATTCCACTCTAGTTTTCTTCAGAGGCTGCCTACTTCCATCCTAATGCTGACCTACTTAAAACATAAACTTACACAAGTACAGATTCAAGGAGAAGTCACAGCTTACCTAAGATCAACATTGCATGTGACCCTCGTCATGCCATAAAACTGGTTAAGTATTGTCTGGATTTATTCAGTATTCCTACACATCCAGACTCAACACCACACACCCTTTACTCAACTTCTCATTCCAGTGACGGAATTCTCGGGCAGCTACGCCAGTTTCGAGCCGCGCGTGAGCTAGGAGAGACGTGCGAGAGCTTAGCTCTCCACACAGGACCCGGTAAGGAATTCACGGGATTTCCCCATGCTGACCTCCAACTCACCCGGTAGACGTACGTGTCTGGAGGACGGGCTGCTCGCAAGGCAGGCACGTGCAGCCGCGCGAGACTTCTCATTCCAGTGACGGAATTCTCGGGCAGCTACGCCAGTTTCGAGCCGCGCGTGAGCTAGGAGAGACGTGCGAGAGCTTAGCTCTCCACACAGGACCCGGTAAGGAATTCACGGGATTTCCCCATGCTGACCTCCAACTCACCCGGTAGACGTACGTGTCTGGAGGACGGGCTGCTCGCAAGGCAGGCACGTGCAGCCGCGCGAGACTTCTCATTCCAGTGACGGAATTCTCGGGCAGCTACGCCAGTTTCGAGCCGCGCGTGAGCTAGGAGAGACGTGCGAGAGCTTAGCTCTCCACACAGGACCCGGTAAGGAATTCACGGGATTTCCCCATGCTGACCTCCAACTCACCCGGTAGACGTACGTGTCTGGAGGAACGGGCTGCTCGCAAGGCAGGCACGTGCAGCCGCGCGAGACTTCTCATTCCAGTGACGGAATTCTCGGGCAGCTACGCCAGTTTCGAGCCGCGCGTGAGCTAGGAGAGACGTGCGAGAGCTTAGCTCTCCACACAGGACCCGGTAAGGAATTCACGGGATTTCCCCATGCTGACCTCCAACTCACCCGGTAGACGTACGTGTCTGGAGGACGGGCTGCTCGCAAGGCAGGCACGTGCAGCCGCGCGAGACTTCTCATTCCAGTGACGGAATTCTCGGGCAGCTACGCCAGTTTCGAGCCGCGCGTGAGCTAGGAGAGACGTGCGAGAGCTTAGCTCTCCACACAGGACCCGGTAAGGAATTCACGGGATTTCCCCATGCGCTTGGCTGACCTCCAACTCACCCGGTAGACGTACGTGTCTGGAGGACGGGCTGCTCGCAAGGCAGGCACGTGCAGCCGCGCGAGACTTCTCATTCCAGTGACGGAATTCTCGGGCAGCTACGCCAGTTTCGAGCCGCGCGTGAGCTAGGAGAGACGTGCGAGAGCTTAGCTCTCCACACAGGACCCGGTAAGGAATTCACGGGATTTCCCCATGCGCTTGGCTGACCTCCAACTCACCCGGTAGACGTACGTGTCTGGAGGACGGGCTGCTCGCAAGGCAGGCACGTGCAGCCGCGCGAGACTTCTCATTCCAGTGACGGAATTCTCGGGCAGCTACGCCAGTTTCGAGCCGCGCGTGAGCTAGGAGAGACGTGCGAGAGCTTAGCTCTCCACACAGGACCCGGTAAGGAATTCACGGGATTTCCCCATGCTGACCTCCAACTCACCCGGTAGACGTACGTGTCTGGAGGACGGGCTGCTCGCAAGGCAGGCACGTGCAGCCGCGCGAGACTTCTCATTCCAGTGACGGAATTCTCGGGCAGCTACGCCAGTTTCGAGCCGCGCGTGAGCTAGGAGGACGTGGGGAGCTTAGCTCTCCACAACGGAACCGGTAAGGAATTCACGGGATTTCCCCATGCTGACCTCCAACTCACCCGGGTAGACGTACGTGTCTGGAGGACGGGCTGCTCGCAAGCAGGCCGTTTCAGCCGCGCGAGGACTTCTCATTCCAGTGACGGAATTCTCGGGCAGCTTCCCCAGTTTCGAGCCGCGCGTGAGCTAGGAGAGACGTGCGAGAGCTTAGCTCTCCACACAGGACCCGGTAAGGAATTCACCGGGATTTCCCCATGCTGACCTCCAACTCACCCCGGGAGACGTACGTGCTGGAGGACGGGCTGCTCGCAAGGCCAGGCACGTGCAGCCCCCGCGAGACTTCCTTTTCCAGTGAGGAAAATTCTCGGGGCTT
>JAIZAY010002007.1:0-11990 GCA_029531755.1 Holothuria leucospilota | reverse complement strand
CGTGGTTTTGTGTTAAGCCCTGTCGGTTAAGAAAGTGAAATTCCAGCTCACACATATAATGCTCATTGGTAGCATGAACTACCATTTCACTTTACGTCAGTGCCATGATATATGCCAGGGGCGGGATTGGTGCCTGAAATTGGGGTGGGGGGCAATTCTAGGTGGACTGTCAAACGGCCTCGAAGGCGCCGTGGGAGCGCGAAGCGCACCCTATAACGGCGTGGAGACAGGAGTCGCCTTGTGGCCCCTGGAGGGGTCCAGGGGCAGGGCCCCGGTGGAGGTTCCAGGGGGTTACGCCGCCGGGAAGCTCTGGGGTATTTTACAAAATTGTAGGTATTAAATAATGTATTTTAGCTTCAACTTCAAATGACATAAGGTGGGCCATTTACATACCACAAAAATTATAATTTGACTTTTTGTGCAATTATATTGCTACTCCGTGTGTCTAACAGTCAGATGGGATCAATAATGCTGAGAGCTTGAGGAAGTAGGTAGAGAGTGGATTATTGTGAGGGTCTCCAGGGGCTCTGGAACAATAATTATAAGAATGGGAGATCCAGCATTCAGAATGGGTGCGCACGAAGCCCGCTGAAAAAAACGCATTTCTCAGACATTTTATGCCTGAAAACTGGCAGCTAAACAATCTTTAAAGAGTCGGTAAACTTATGCAGATTGATGATGATAAAAAGTTTGCTTTAAAAATTTCTGAGAAAGGGGGAACTTCCCCTAGCCCGTGTCCCCTAGGCCTTGAGGGCATTGGTGGTTCCAATGATAAAAGAAGAGTTTTTACGAAGCTATGACAAGAGGGATATTCTACAGGAAGAATTCCCAACCCCCCGAGGCTACTTCAAAATGGGTGCGCTCGAAGCGAACAGAAGAAAACAGCGTTGAGACAGCATTTGAGACATTTAATTAAGACCGATTTTTTTTTGTTTAGTTTTAAATACAGTTTTTATTCCATAAAAAAATCCTACTTTCCACTGGTGCCTGTTCTTTCTAAAGAGCAGGATGTAGGAACCTATATCCTGCTCTATGGAGGCTATCGATGGTCTGGTACCCCTTAACTAATTTTGCAAGTGTGAAAATAAGGTTGGATCGATTTTGAAGGTCATAGACTATGTGATACTAGAGAAGTCAATGAAATCTTTTGTGGTTAGTTTTAGCATGGACATTGTCGAGCACATCGGCAGTTAAAGTGCTAGGGAATGCTGCATCTTGTGAAGTTGTGACCAGCGAAGCCTTTAACCGCGATCGCAGACGGAAGGTGCGAAGCCAGAGGCTGGGGACTTAGGGTCCTCCCCAAGAAGTCTTTCTTAAATTTGGCTGCTTTTGCGGCCATTTTGGACCATTTCGTGAAAAAATCCTGTTTCTACCAGGTGTTATTTGAAATGCTAATGAAACAGGAAATAGATTTCATGTGACGATTGCAAATTTTAAAAATAGTAACCGTCAGTCAATTTGCTGAGGATGGTGGTAGTTGGTGAGGAAAGTGAACAGCGAGAGGTGTAGCGAGGTTTTTGAAATGGTAACTTAATCAGGCTATCCCACAGGAATTCATAACGAGGCAATTCCACCAACGTTTTCCTACGCACAGGACTACAGCAGTACTAATGTGACATCGATTTATTCAAGTGTCATGAAAAGCACGCTTATTTTTTTCTTTTTGTAAAGAATTGCGGTTCCGTATACATGGGTAGGGTTTGGAACTTTGTTTGCAAGGACCATGGTGCATTTTATGAAGTACATTAATACTTTCAGTTACCCTTATTCAGAGCTTCAAGTCACAATAGTGTGGGGGGGGTAGGACGAAAGAAATTTCACGTTGCCAGACAAAATTTTCTATTGCATTTGTCAGTTTTTTACTGGAGGTGCGCGCCAGGCGCACCGAGAACAATTTTCCTAGCAATTTTATTGCTTTTGACATTAGTATTTTCCTCCATTAAAAATTGCAAAGTTCAATCATAATATACTATGGAAAATCCTCTTATAATGTCACTGATCTCGCTTACTTTCGCTTACTTTTTTTAATAGCCTATTTGTATTTTTTAAGCTCTGGAAAAAGGTAGGGGCAAGTGCCCCCACTTGCCCCCCGCCCACCGTAATCCCGCCTATGATTTATACTTTACATTACTAACTTCAGTTGCTAATTATTCAGTTCCATCGAACATTTTGTTCAATTTATCAACAACATCGTACGAGTTTGTCCAACGATTTACATCCCCAAATCCCTTAACACAAAGTATAACAATGGTGACGCTTTATTCCACAAGTCTGTGCTTAATCACACAAAGGCTCGTTCTTTTGGTGGCATATTATTTACGATTCATTCTCTGTGTGAGTCTCTTTAGTTCATTTGTCTGAATTGACGGTTAAAAGAATATGAAAACTTCTCACACTAGTAAAAAACGAAACATAAAGGCCTGTTCTTTCCTTTCCAAGTTTCTTTTTTCCTTTACGAAAAGTTGAAACAAAACGACAGAAAATAGTTTTATGTCAGCGATAAATGTCAAAGATGGATTGGGATTAGCTGTTTGGCGAAAAATTGTCTCGGTTGGAGTTGCCAAGGGATGAGTTGGTCGGTCACGATTAGACCTACCTGTGCATCGCACAATCAAAATGTGTAGAGTTTTAGGCCAATGTGATCATTGAACAACATTTTAACTTTGTTTGCCCTATAACGACTAAAGGACACTAAACATCTTCACATGATTTTCTACATATGCTGTCATTGAATGACTTTTCCAGCACTCTAATAAAGTGAAAAAAATCGCAAAGGCATTCTTGCCATATGATCACATTGTCAGTTACCTGCCCATCAAGTGAGGGCTTCAGACATCGGTGAAAACACACCGTAAAGAAGAGTTCGCGAAATAGCGTTTTCGTACCATTGTAAACCAATTTCCATCTGGAAATAAAAGTAACACTTTGCACTTAACCCTTGTGCTTGAAGGAAACACATACTTAACTGCCTAACCATTCTTTGAGTATTGCTGGCTTACTGACAGTTTTCAACGTTCTAACTGGCAAATTTGGCAAATACAACTTCTACATAAGATGCATTTTGACAGTTGATTTATTTTAAACCCGATCGTACTTGCGGCTAGGGACAAACTCGTGACACACTGTACTGAGTTTACACACAAATTCACTGTAATATTGCAGAGTGACTATCGGCGGAACAGTTAGGTCTTTTCTGGGGGGTGAGGGTGAATCTTCCTTTTTACTTTTTCTTCCTAAACGAATCTGTCACATATCTACAAACGGACTTTTCTTTTCACTTAGCGAGTACAATGAACGAAGAGATACGTAATATGTCAATATTGAACTAACATGCAGAAATTATAAGTTCCTTTTACAGCCAATGGTATCTGTCAAGAGTGACTGTGGAGTTCTCAGTGCTGGGGAGAGAGGTATAAAATAAACCTGTGACACGACCTAAGAGGAACCCTAACATCATTTGGTGCGTACAAAACAAAAGAACGTCGGCCAAAAATGCCTCCGAATGGCGAAAATGGCACATCCCTGGTTGAAGTAATTTGTAAGTTCAATCTGAACTTTCTTCTTTCAGATCTCATGTTTTAGGAATTAAAACGTAAAATAGAAAATATATCATTCAAAAAGCTTGGTATAGCCACCTGCATAGGTTGCCAACCTAGCAGTCTGTACGGTATATTCCTTCTTTAGCCGTATCCCTAACACCGGCACAAGTGAACAATTGATCACATTTCTTTGAATATCCATAGAAATGTGTGGAGCTAATACTGGTTGATTGTTAGTGAATTTTCAAAGCAATGCAAGATCTAGTCTGGTCTAAATCATGGCGGAGCCTGTGATACCCACAAGGCTTGGGTGTGAATTATTCACTCCTTTGTAGTACTAGCTACTCAGGTGGTTATGCAAAACAGTAATGATCGGACCTCTGAGGTTTCAGTCTATAGGCTTTCAAATTTTTCCGAGTAAACACACTACTTGAAAGTGAAACGTAATCGGTCAATAAGAACAAAAGCATGCATACTCAGATAGTACATGAGTAAGTCATATTATGGTTATGAAGTTTGCGCCAAAATCTGGACGCAGTTTTCTTCGCTTGGGCGGACCGTGTTTGAGAAGCCTTAGAGGGGATGGACAGAGTCCGTTAGTGGGTACTGTACAGGTGAAATATGGGTTTTTCTTAGCCTGTTAGCATTCAAAACATCGGCATTTGTACGCCAAAATAACCTACACCAAACGACTTAAAATATCTAAAAGTAGCAAGAAAAGTAACTCCTATGTAATTTAATCATATGGAGGTCATTTTAAATCTGACAGCGTTGAGGAGGAGTTAAAATTTAGTGCATGAAAAAAGACAGACTCCCGCTTCCACCACAAATACACGAGTTGAAAAGATGAAGAAGACTGCAGGTGGAAACTGGACACTTGCTGAGTTTTGAAATCAATTGACGATTATTTGAAATTTGTACAACCCAGTCGATATATTGTTCTTGTTTATTGCTACCAGAGTTCTCCACTTTCACGGGCGTGAATTAATGTGGTGTTGGAAGCTCTTTTGTGGACAAACAAGACGACCTTAGCTTCACAGTGGTCGTAGTTTGAGATAAGCCGGACACACTTTGCTGCAAGTTTCCACTTACCAAATTAATACAGGACAGAAATAGTCTCAAGAGAAAACAAAACACAATGCCAGCTGCAGAGACTTCTCTTGATGACTGATCAACAACAGATGGTACGAAACAAGTTTGTTTGTTTAATAAAGTGTTCTGCCTTGCATTCAAGGTGCCTGGTGAAATTCAACGAACCGTCGAAAATATCCCGTTGAGTTATATCCGTGTTCGGCCAAAATATTTGTAGTGAGCTAAAAGGTTGAGTTTAAATGAATGTTTCCTTGTGTAATTCAGGACGCCGTCCCTGTTGGAATTTGTGGTACTGTTGTCGCACAATGGTGCAGAGCAATGACCTTCTTTCCATCCCGGTTTTTGTGAAAGTGGCTAAAGGCTGGAAAAAACACTCTCGCAAACCGGATGGGGACATTAAATGGTCGCGAAGAGTGTTACGCGGGTTCCTATAATCTGTTTCTCGACGATAAAAATGAACAGAGAAAACGAAGAGAAAAAGACAGAAACAAAAGAAAGAAAAGAGTAAAACATTAATACAATTGTCTAAAAAAGTGTGCAAAATATGTATTCCTGCAAGGATTTGGTGGAGCATCAAGTTGAAATCATCACTATTAAAAATTCATTAAAGTGGCTGACTACGGGAGGAGAGTTATAGAGTGAGAAAAAAGGTGAATGGCTGAGCAATGATGCTAATCTACAAAACTATGGATGTGAACATAATGATATATGTACTGAGGGCCTGGTTTATTGCATTGATCTGTAGTAACCAATAAGTATTAAACATTGCAAATTTTTGCAATCTAGGAGGATTGATATGCCACCTTTTCGCCATACAGGTATTCTAGATAGGATGATTAAAGACGTCAGGCTGGCAAGGGGATGTGCTATCGTAAGCAGTGGCACCGGAAAGTGGCATGGGAGGCTCGCGCCCCCTCTAATCGATTTTTCAAAATTTTCTTTAATTTTTCAAATAAACTGAAAAGAAATTTAAGTTAAAAACATTTGTAGGGTCAGGAAGAGATGTGTTTTCGACTGAGTAATAGATTTATTTTAAACATTTTGTATCACAAATCGTTTAAAAGTATCAAAAATTTTGGCAAATCCTTCAAAATCAATCGATGAGGGTTCCACAAGTAAGCCAGTTTTCCATGTGAACAGACGTGATTACAGAAGAGCACAGCATTGTAAGAACGCAAAGCAAGGGACGCCTTTTCGTCTTCTCCTATTCTTGAGAAAACATATTTGTTGAAATTTATAACTTAAACGAATTTCTATCGCGGACTCTCATTCAAACTGGGGGACACTTTTTGGAGGGAGTTGATAGTGTCTTAATGCAGAGTCTTTGTGCAACTATAGTTTGTCATAGAAAAAGTTTTAAAGCAAAGTTTTGGCTATCTTCGCATGTATTCGTCATTGTTGGTGCTCTATATTTTCTGACCATAATTAGGACAATAACGCGGCTGTGATGTTATTCTTGCCAAAAACAGATTTCCAGAATTAGAGATACATCTTCAAACTCTGTAGGGACCGCGCATCAAGAGGGGATCACAGAGCAATCTAACATCATGAGTAGCTTACGGTAACACTTGTCTAGTTTGCAGCATGATGTGAAAGATTGAAAGCACGTATTTGTCGTTAGACAATTTTCGAAGCATTTTCATGTGTGTTTCACGGACACCCATAATTTTAAATGGTGAATGTTATTTTATTACATCGCATTGCACATATCTCTAAATCCACTACCCATTGGTTTCTTCTACTCCCTTCTATCTCAATCCCCATTACACACTGATCACCTGAATTATCATTGCTCATTGTTCGTATCGCCAGCGTCCCTATGCCAGTTTATTGTTACCAGCCGTGTCCCTTATACCCAACCCATATTAAGAACAATTCAAACAACTGTGAGAATGTTTCAACGTATAATCAGTTCAAAACGTTGCCAAAGATAGCACAATTTTAAATGAACGAGAAATTTTCAAAGGAGGCATCTCTTTTCCTTCATCCATCCACCAGAACGGCACGTCCGCACTAGGTGACAGGTAAAGATCCGCGCTAGTTACAATCTATTGTAGGCATGTATATGTACGCTTTACACAGACTCTATGAATTAATGAGGGGTGGGATTTTGACATCTTCTGTGGTGTCTCCCCAATCTTCAATCTCTGGAGGGGCTAATGGTCGGGCAAGCTACTGTACCCATCCCCGATAGCAAATCTCTTGCCAAAAGTATACTGGTGACGCCAACACGTATTTCGTGGGAGAAAATGCACGTCTAAACGATATCGATCCAAAGAAGCTTTAAGCAAACGACTTCTAAAGGAGGTAGGGTCAAATGACTTTAGGGATGAATGGCTTACGTATTTTAATTGTTTGCAGTTACAAATATTGCACAAGGTACCTAACTTTTCGAGCCTTTACCTTCAGTTCAACTTTTTTTCCATTTTCTTCTGCAGTACCGTCTTAAATGTCTTTGCTTCATTCAACAGTCAATTTATAATGTATAATAAAATGCTCTACTACACAGCCCTGATTATGCAAGAGCATAGTTGATAAGTAACTTGTGAAGATTTATTTCTTTCCGCTTTACATAGGTTTTGGAAAATAACTATATTTGAAGCAAAGTAGTGTTGTCTGTTGTTACAAGTGTGTCAAAGTACTGCTTGAATGCGAATTTTATCATGAAAAATGTTTTAAAAGTAAAAATTTCGCTAAGCTTCACGCGCAATTGTTTCCATTCATGCCTCACACCCAACTAACGCTGTACGGCAAAAGTCATTTCTAAATTATCTAAATGTACATATCGGGTTTTAATGTTAGTGTTCTAAATGTTGAAGTAACCTCGGATTCTCCATGGACCTCATCAGGTGCCCTTAGAGTAACTTGAACTAGGCGATGACTATCGATTTTCATAAAATATAAAATGATATAAAATATCCCGTACAGACTAACTTGAGCCGATTTAGCTCTCTTAATATGCGATATTGCGAGAGCTTCCGGGGTCTTATCCCCCTTCCGACCAATAAAACGGGGCTCCGCCTTTGGACTCCGCCAGGGGCTCCAAAGCGGCCCCTGAACCCCAAGTCTGCAAACTCTCCATTCGAGCTCATGGTGCACCTTCAGGGCACTTGGCATTTCCTATCCTGTCCCAATTCCCTTTGAGGTTTCTGGATTCAAGCCTGATCCGTCTAGGGTGACAAACATAAAAATGGATCAGGCTGACGATTTTGTCTTAACAACATAGTCTTACCTGTTCACCAATACGAGTATACAACCATGCTACATACCGGAATTGCTCCTCCAACCCAATACCTCTAACGCCAATCATTCTTCCTTTTCAACATTCTTTCGTTGCATTATCGAAACATTCAATAATCCCTTCTCTTGATTCAGAAGAAAAGGCAACATTCGTTAAATGTGCTTCCAATTGTATCACCGCTAAATGTTATAACAAAGCTAAACGTAGCAGCAATCGTTAATGTTATAAAAATTAACGCTCAATTTAATACTAACTGTAAATGTTATGAAATCAACGCTAAAAGTAATGAACGTCTCACCGTAAATGTTATACGACTTTAACGCTAAATATAATAAATCGGACTCACAGTAAATGTAATAAAGATCAACGCTACATATAATAATGCTATACGTTTAGATAAAACAAAGTTATAAGGTAAGACAACACATCTAAAAAGGCTTGTTCAATATCACACATTCAACTTATTGGTTTTATTAACGAGTTCTTAATCGGTATTGTCCTCATTTACTTTTTCTAGAAGCGGGTTGTAATACGCTAGGACATGTTAATATTTTCATTAGTTACTGCACGCTGTTACAATCTACTTGTAGTGTGGACAGCATTTAAAATAAAAACAATCATAGACATTTTGTTTCTACCATCTTACAGAAGCTTCTAGGTTCTTTGTGGTACTTTACTAGGATACTGGATGCCATCTTATTGTTTCAAATGTATCTTTACACTAATTTGACATTACGGGGGTGTGGTTTCTTTTTTGTTTTCAATGTAAGTGTAGAATTGGAAAAGTTCATGTTATGACCATTGAAACATTTGTTGGACTTATATTTATTGTTCAAGTTCTGAATTCTCTAGCACTGTCAGTGTTGCTACTGATTAACTGAATGGGATAAGCACTGCCAAAATCTTTTTGAGACATTTACTGCGCCTTCCAAATCTTTTCTCATTTTCCTCAAAAATATCTTTCCTAGTATTTCTGAACATAAGTTTGTATATCTGTATAATTCAACAATGCTCAACTTTCCTTTACTCCTTAGAATGCAATTTTATTATCCTGTTTATCTGTTGTTTAATTGGGACGACTCCAATGCGTGATATGTTTATAAGTTGCTCGAACCCGCAGTTTAATTTGTGGTATATGCTTTAGGCGCATCAAACACTAAAGTGTGTACTCATGTAGCTCGGTTAATGTAACCCGGTTAATCCTCATTGATAGTCACGTTGAAAATATTTCTGGTATTCAGCAGCCAGTTCCGTTATCCTTTTGTATTTTTCTAAAGTAAGAAAAGATTCGATGAAGTGGAATCTTGGAAGACATGTATTTTAGCTATCTTTTCGGTCCGTAATTAACTGTTGTCAGGTATCTAGAGTACAAAAGCTACAACTGTATAGTAAGGTGACGACGTGTAACACGGAGGCCGGCATGCCGTAGTGAATTAGGGGCATGCTACCCCAAGCATATACATTTTTAGGCATTCTTTTTGTCTTTACAACCAAGCATGAGGAAAAACACTGATTATTGATAATGCGAGATATATTTGCACACAAACTTATTCTTAATACTACAAAACAACTTTTCCTGTTATAAAATTTGACACAATCAAATCACTCCGTCACACTAACATACTGCTTTCCTTAGAGAACTCATGCTGAACAATCTGATTCTTTTTAATTCAATGGCATCTTGTTGCTTCACCTGGCATCTTAATATTCGTTCACGCATTTATTCACGCAAGAGGTAGATAGTTTCAGTATCTAAGCCTGCACCCTGTTAAGCAAGCGTACTACAAAGTTCTACTTTAATTTAATACATATGTCTAAAGCTTTGCCAGTTGCTGGAAATGTTATTGTCAGTGAGTTTCTTATAATTCAGATTATGCATGAAAAGTTTTAGCATTTACTGTAATAGGATAACTGAGGACTTATATGGAAATATGTACTTTTTTGACTACATTTTACTTTCTTGCCCTTCACAACCTCACTGTGGGATTGTGGCCTACAGCTGAAGTTGATTAAGGTTTCCTTAATAAAAATGATGTAGTAGGTTAGATAATGTATTATTGCCCTTTTCTTTTTGTATACACTAAGAGAGTACGTAGTTACGCAGCAATTCAATATTACAAACTGAAAAAAGTTATGCATGCTAAAAGGAAACAAATCAATGATTAACATGCCCATATTTGTGGTTAATATCGTCTCCTGTAGATTCTGAGATATGTATCATTTACGATTGATTTCTATGGAAGAGACTAGGTACAAAATCCTCTTGAAGGAATCTCCTAATTTCCTCTTTGCATTATAAAGTGGAATGAAAATCAAAACTTATCATGTTACAGTGTGTCACTGCTACAGCACGCTCTCGCTACTTCCTATATTCGGATCTTCCAATACACCGTAGAACTGATTTGTCTGCTTGTGTAATTTAAATCAACTTTAAGTTTGGTCTCGACTGGCATTCTTTAACGTTCCTTTTCACTGTCAACATGAGCGGTGTATTACACATATACAAAGCTTCTCTGTTATTAATATCGACTGGTCTTCTAAGTCTCCAAGTTACATCAATACAAGAGAGTAAGTATTTTCTGCATTTTACTAAGTTGAAGCAAAATTTGAATGGGATTTACAAATATTGTCTTCTTGTGTTGAATTTATAGCTTTAAACTGCAATAGGTGGATCTATTTTGAGGGAATTTTGTCACTAAACCAAAAGAATGCTTGAATAGTTTCTAACTGACATTGGAGGAAAACGGTGTCGAAATATTTGTATCCAGGACGTTTTATCCCGTGCTATTACTACAGTGAACAAGCTAGTTAAATCATAATTTCTGAGTAGATTCATTAAAAAGGCTTATCAAGAATTTAGAGGTATTTAAAAACACTTCAAAATTATTCTAGATAGGTTAACAGTGTTTTGCGGTGCAAAAACTAAATTCGTCGAATAGAAAATTCTTCGGAAGTTCTCGAATTAGTTTTACGGTAATGCGGTAGAGGGTTCTGTAAAATATGAGTAATAGGTTTTTAGCTCTTTCGTCATTACTATCACCCTTCCAAATTGATTCTGGCTAGGAAAACATGCAATATGAAAATACTTAGTCACTAACACTGAAAAAAAAAAGATATTAATGGCGGAGATTTTCAATTGGGATAGGATCAGTAGCCTTACTAAGCCTTACATAATTTCTGAGTAGATTCTATAAAAAGGCTTATCAAGAATTTAGAAGTATTTAAAAGCACTTCAAAATTACACTACAAAGGTCAACAGTGTTTTGCGGTGCAAAAACTAAAATCGTCGAATAGAAAATTGTTCTAGAAGTTGGAATGGTTATTACGCGTAATCGGTAGAGGGTTATGTAAAGATTGATAATGGATTTGAGCTCTTCGTCATACTATCACACCGCAAATTGATTCTGGCTAGGAGAACAATAACACATGCAATATGAAAATACTTAGTCACTAACACTGAAAAAAAGAAATTAATGGCGGAGATTTCCAATTGGGATAGGATCAGTAGCCTTACTAAGCAAATTATTTTATTCCATGTAATTGTATCAACCAATTTTAGTAGATGAGGTACATTAGTGAACACTTAAAGAACAGTTTTTAACATTTTCAGATTAAAAAAATATTTATGAAAGATTATCAAAAAGGGTGACGTTAAAGAAACTTATATCGTACTGTTTAAAGGCAAATACCTTATAAAAACGGAGACATGCACTCAATTTCGTTCTTAATTCGAGCCCCAATACGTTTATCAAGAAAACACCTCACAGAAACAATTTTGTTAAGTAGAAGGAAACAAAGGAGTCAATTTCTATTGCAAAGAGAGTAAGTTATGACATCTTCCCAGTTGGGGTGCTTGGCAGATTTCATCGTTCTCTAATTTGTGTCTTTTATATATGCAATGTGCTAGTATCAACTTTAAAAGGAGTAGGAGGTGAACACTTTACGTGTGTATACATGAATTACATGTGTGTGCGTGCAATCAATTCCAAATTCAAAAAAAGAAATGTTCTCTCATTCAAATGAATGCCATGAAACACCCATGGACTACTAATGCCACAAAACATCACCTAGATTCTTCATATTCCATACTTAATTAAGTTAATGGTAACAATGGAGTA
>JAIZAY010001579.1:0-14190 GCA_029531755.1 Holothuria leucospilota | reverse complement strand
CCAAAACCCACTCCCTTCCCCCTTTTCAAAAATTTTAGGTCCTTTGGTCAGAGCATGCCCGTAGGGCCGGGAGGTCTGGGGGGGGCCGCCCCCCCCAGATGTCAAAACCTGACTAAATGGGGCAGATTTTTTCCAGTCGGGGGGAAAATTGGCAGCTAATTAGGTTGGATCGGAAAAAATCCCCGCCCTCCCGGGAAAAACAGTCCTGTACATTCAGATCGAGTGAATGAAAATTGAGTTTCATTTTCATCAGTAGGGGTTAAAACAGGATGGGGAGGGGTATTAATTTTGGTGTGTCCTTGGGGGAAAAACGTTGACCCCCCCCCTTGAAAGTGGAAATGCCAACGGACCAGGGGGGGTGGGGGGAACTGCCCATCACTTTTCGTCCTAAAGAGTTTGTAGGTACATGCAATGACTCAGATATTGCTGAAAATTATTGGACATGGGGGGTTTTTGTAGGTACTGCCCCCCTACTTACTGTTGCTAAAAAATTACGCAAAATGTATTTCAGCGGGCAAAATACATGACCAATCGTTCTTTGTTTATGGGGGGGTTTTTCTTTTTTTTTTTTTAATTAGGTTAAAATGAGTAAAACTGCACAAACTTTAGGGGAAAACACAGGCATCCAGAGTAAACTTTAAAAAAAATGACAAAGAAAACAGTCACAAAGGTTTTTAGTGAAAACTTTCTAACCCCACCTGGGATTACAAAAATATGGCAAAAAGGCAACCCACGCGTAAGCTTAAACGATGCCCCCCCCCCCCCACTCTTTATCCTACCTTGCCCTAAGGCGTTGCCAAGTTTTCACAAACTTCACAACCGCACAACGGTTAACCACTGGAAAAGTTTAAACGCACTCATAATCACATGACCACGTGAAAACAACAAAAACTTTCATTGTCAAAAACCATTATCAAAAAACCCTGCATTTAAAAAACTTGTCCTGTAATTATAACTAACTATTACTTATTTAGGTCGCTATTATTAAGGAAAAACAAAAGATTAAAACAGTTTATAACAAACTGGGAAAATTAAGGAGGTTTATAGTAAAAATCAGTGCCTTTTTCGTTGAAGAGAGAAAATCGGGCCCCAACCATATTGGGGCAAATGTCTAATTTTAATGGACAACGTGGCACTGATCGTGGGACCGAAACAAGCCTTTAAGGACAGGGACAGGTGGTCAAAATCACCCCCAAAGTATAATTTATTTAGTGTGGGGGTAATCAAAAAAAAATTCTCAGGGTAAGGGTGGACTAGCTCTTCGAATCGAACATCAACCGTTTGAAAAATTTTGGAAAAAGATGGGCAGTAGTAGCTTCACATTTTTTCCACACAAAGGCAGAGTAGAAGTTTGCTTTTTATTACACATTGTGTTATAGCCTTGTCATTTTGCTCACAGGGGGACATTCGAACCTCAAAGCAAATAAAAAAAAGGGTTTATTTTCCTGCCCACATAGTGGGAAGAGGCTTCATAATTAAAGTTTATGGGAGGAAAGGCTTAGAAGTTTGCATTAGTTTGGGGGAGAAAATGGAAACGTGTCCTGGGGGGATTCATTGAAAAAATTCCCCTTTTAAAGCAGATCGTGCTGCTCGCTAAACAATTTCATTGAATTGGGAAAGCAACCCAGTAAAATAAAAATCCTCCCTTCGTATCCAAAAAAAAAAACCATTGTTTATTCGGGGGGACTGGCCTAGGGTGTTTACCAAAAAACGTTTAACTTTAAACCGTTAAAGGTCGTGGAACTATGGGCAAAAAACCAACTTTAAATGTTAGTACAAAAGCTGCATAAAATCAAATAAAAACCTGGGGGGGACCCTGTTCAACACGTTGGGCACTGTATGTATAAAATATTTACAGGCCATTTTAGTTTTATAATATAGTTTGCAAACTTCAAGACAATATTCATCTTGGAAATGCAAAGGTTTAGTTACATCGAATGTTGAAAAAAAAAGACAATTGCTCCCCTCGAAGTTGAACAAAGTGGCCAATAAAAAATAGTTTTTAAGGCGGGGGCGATTCATAAAAAAAACGGTGACCTTCCTCGCCAAGCAAGAGAATGCAATTTGGCGGGGCACTTTGTTTTTTTAATTTATTGCAAAAATAATTCTGTTTTTTCTTTTTAAGTTAAGATGATTCGAATCCAGGGTGAAAACCTACCCTCTGTTTGCTGGATACATGGCCTGCGCGAAAACTTCTTTCTAGATTTTTTACCCAATTCACTACCTTTTTGGCCCCCCTCGATTGAACGGGGTTTGCCAAAAAAAATTTGTAGTGTTTAAGGATTTCCAAAAGCTTCCAGGATTAAAAAAAATGTTCAAAAAAAAAGGGTCTCAAAATTAGCAAAAATTTCGCTAGAAACCACTCCTTAGGGTGACTTTTCATAAAATTTTGATTTAATATTAGTTTGAATATTGGCAGTTAGAGACGGCTGTTTCCTCGGTCCCCGATAAAAACAACAACCTCCCCCACAATTTTAGTTTTTCTGGGCTTTGCTTTACAGGGAACACACGTTTTCTTTTTGTGCCTTGTGGATGGATTGAAAAAATGGTACGGTTGGGGTAGTGTTTGTCAACCCATTCAAAGCCGGGAATGGGGCAAGGCAGATGGTCGGTTGTCGTGGAGGAGGCACTTTCTGTGGGGAAAAGCCCGTTCAAATGACTTTTCGTTTGCACAAGCCCCTCCAGGGGGGCGTGGTTGAAACATGGGGGCATTACTAACTTTTTTTCCCTTCCGTTTCCATCCCCTGTTTTTAAATCAATTTTCTCTGGGTGGACTTTCAGAAGGGTTTAATTCCTCTCAGGACAAATTTTTCATCCCAGTCTCTTCCACCAAAACTCATCAGCCAGGTCACTCTGTTCCGCCTCCTTTTGCCAATCCGATTCGGGCTTTCATGGCGGGCCCATCCTGCCAAGCTTCCTTTCAACCATTCCTAAAATCGGCTCTTCCCTCGGGTAACCATTTCTTCTCCGGTCTCTTGGGAAAAACTTTTTTTTTTTTCCATCTGCGCTCTTTTTTCCCAGCTTTCAGCGAATCAGGGTCGGGACTTTTGCTCTTCTGCCAGAGAAATTGCCCTTCTAGGTCGAGGACTCCTAACGAGGGGCCAGGGGGGAGTTTTCCCGAAAAAGGGGAAAACCTCCATCGTAGTCACCAATAATCATCAGAGAGGTGGCTGCCCCTCTTCCTAATCCAAGGAAGAAATTAAATGTAATGAAAAAAAGTATTAATTAGGTGAACGTCTGTTCATTAAAATTTTGTTATTCAGTAGTAGGGAAGTGTTCAAAAAATTTCGGCATCTACTCCCCAAAAAATGATGCTCACCCCAAGGGGGCAAAAATTGAGAGGCACGCGGTACACCTTACCATTACTTTGGAAGAGGGGGGCGGGGGACGAATTTCTTTGTTCCAAGGAAACTTTCCACAATAAACAAGAATAATTTTCCAACTGGCCCCTCCGAAAGTTGGTTCTTTTCAGGGGAAACAACCAATTGTCCTCGTGATACAGGAAATTTTCAAAAAAAAACGTGTACGAGGAGGGGATATCACCAATGGTCACGATGGGAAACTCGCGGCGTCCCTTTTGGTTTTAGGCTAAAGGGGATCGCGTGTCTCTTTGGGTTTTGAAAAACCAGGGGGGCACGCGTCCATGTGTCGTGTCTGGCTCTAAAAAGTTAGTTGTTGAATTTATGTGGACAAAGAGGGTAAGCAAACGGTCGCAATTTCGTGAAAACTTTCCAGTCTAAATTCGAAAAAAACAATGCAGTTGCTCGAAGATACTAAGCAAAATAATTAAAAGGTTTAAGCATTACTTTTTTTTCACTACATGGAGTAAATATTGGGGAAATTGCAACTTTAAATGCTTAGATTTTCACCTTTTTTTTACACCAAACAATTATTTGTCCCCAGATGTCTTTGTTAATACCCCTTTCAAAGGCAGCTTTTACAACAAAAATCTTGCTGCGGTTTTGTGGGCAAGGCGAGCCGCGGAAAGGCAAACTGGAATTTGTACGGGCACGGAAAAAACTTTTTATTTTAAACTGTTCCTACAGAAAAAACTTTTTTTTTCACAACGTTCTTCTGGTGAATTTCCCTTTGTTAAACGGTTTGCCCAATAAGGGGAAAATTTTCGCTTTACAAAGTCATTTGGCTTTTTGCGGCTTCCCGAAATTTTTACAAAACAACGCAGTGGAGAATTTCGGTTTTGGGTAGTGAAACGGCACTTTCCCCACTCTTTCCAAGTGTCTTAAAAAAAACAAATTCAGTTGAATTTTAAGCTTACAGGTAACAAATAAGGGGATCCCATGATAAAACAGGTCCGTAAGAGCAGGGCAAAGGAGGGCTCTTGCTTTAAGGGGGCCCCAAGTCTCTTCTGGCCTTTACACACAACTTTTATCTGTAGGGTGAAACAATTCAAGGTTATGGAGAATCGGAAAAAAAATAAAAGTTTCAAGGACACGCAACATCATGCTGTGTGTGAATGTGCAAATTTTAAAAAATAAAGATAATTTGTGTACATTTTTAAATGGGAACGAGATGTTTTCAGAAAATCCCCAAAAGAAATTGTGGTTGGGGCTTGCATTAATCTCGGGTCAAAAAATTGCCACACCCGCACTTTTTGATGGAAATGGAATGGAAAATTTTCAACTGGCAGATGTTTCTTCACGCCGCGATCTAGGGAAAGGCAAAAGTTGAGATCGAATGTAATTTGTTTATTTTTTATTCGGAACATTCAAGAAGTAAAATTGTTTGCCCCCTCATGCCCGGGAAATCGGTTCAATTTTAATAAAAAAAAAAAAATGCTTCCCTCATCGGTTTCATTGGGAATTACGTTTCTCGTTCTTCCACTCAATAGAATGGTTCTAATTGCCCCAAAAAAAACTATTAGGCCAAAAAACCCGGTGAAACCAGCCACCCTTCTCCGAGGGAAAAATTCAAGGCCCCCCCCTTAATAAGACTTCCAGGGCTAAAACCCCACTGTTGGGGATCTATGGGGGGGGATCTGAACAAGGGACAGACTGGCCGTTTGAACAGCAGGGGGCTTTACCGTTAGGCAAACTGATCAATATTTTGTTCAAAAAATTCTCAAAAAATTAATTTTTTTAACTTTTGGGTTTGGGTGTAAATTGAAAAGCCGTGTGTTGTTTAAGTGGAGGGGTGGGACAATCCCCGGCCCTTTGATTGAAGGTGTGGGTTTATTTGCGTTCTTAGGTTCAACTTAGTGGCAAAAATGGTGTCTATAAAGGTTGGCAACTGTCTTTGAACTACGCAATATTTAAACATTTCTATATGTCTCCAATTTATAAGTGAATATTTTTGATCGTGGGTGCAATGGGTACCCTGTTTTACTGAAAATTTTTTAAAATGACCATATTCCAAATTGCTTCCCCAATCTTTCAACATTGATAGCTTCTGTAACAGGTATTAAAAAAAACCCATCCATAGGGGCTAAGGTAGTACTTAAAATTCTGCTCCTAGGATCCTTTTCCTCATTGATGCGGCGGTCCCTACATAGCGTTTGGATGGGACTGTAACCTTCTGTTTTCGCGGTTTACTCCGAAGAAGTGTTATAAGGCTCCAGAATATATTATTTTACCCCTGTGGCGAAAATTTCTTCGGCTTTTTTTTCCTTTTTTTTTTTGGAAAAAAATTCGATTTGGGGGTTGGGGGGGCCACCAATGCCCCCTAAATATTGTTAAGTTTAAAGTAGCCTACACTCTAAGTTCTGGTCTTGCCATTTCCAAGGTCCAAAAAAAACTTAACAAAATGGCAAGTGAAAAAGATTTTCATTTGTTTTATTTCCGGATGGATGTCAGGTCAAATGTCTGACATTTATGTCTTTTTACATTGTTTGTTTTCATGTATGAATTTGTTATTGGATTTTTTTTCAAATTTTGCCATTCACTTCTGTTTTCCTGGGAAATGGATTTTGTCTTTAAGAAACCTCGGGAGAAAATTTGTTGGGCGAAGTTTCTCGCCTTGGGGGCGACAAACTGTAGTGGGGGCCCAGGATCTTGTTTAGTTTCCCTTTGCCCCCTCTGAAAACGCGGACTTTTCTTTCCCTAACGTTCTGCTTCAACCTTCTTGGCATTAGGGCTAAATGCTTTTTTAAAGGACGCCAAAGGGACTTCCGTTCCATTTTTGGAAATGATTGTGGTACCCTTCTTTTTTGGTCGTTAGGCTAAAACCATTTTTATTCTCTTTAACTTCATTTTTTTATATTAAAATTCGTAAGGCGTAAGTTAGTTTTGCCGGTCAATTGTTAAGTCCAAAACCAATTTTAAATTAATTGAGGGCCTTAGGCGTTTGCAAATTCATATGGGACCTGTTTACTGGTCTATCCCTACAATCACACTTTATATTGGGGAACATTTAGAGGGCAACCAAACAAAACTTTTACAAGGTCTCTTTTTACAGTGTTTTCCACCAAAACAAGTCTGTTTTGCAAAACTCGCCAAAAAGCAATTAGTTCAAAAACTCCAATACCAATTGAACAACTCTTAAGTTTCCGTACCTAAAATTTTAGGGGGAGGAAAGGATTTGTTTTCAGGTGAGGAAACACTAATTTTGTTTGTAAAATGATGGGGAAAAACTAACGGGACTCGGGCCAAAATTGAACATGCAACCATTTAAGTTCTTTACCCCATTGAATGTGGTAGCCTTAAACAAAGCTATAAGTTAATCTTAAAAAAAACTGTTTGAACTTAAAACGGCTAGTTTAAATTGCCGCTTGTGGAATAGGTGGAATTTCATTGCCACAAACATTAACCCTATTATAGGAATCGATGGAACAGCTCGGTTATATCATACTTCTTCGCCCACTTGCGAAGGTTTACTTCTTGGGGGGGCCCCCACGAAATATGTTTTTCTTCCCTCGGTCGATTATACTCGCTTCCTTCCCCGGCAATTTTTTTTTTACACGATAACGCTTCCACTTGGTTCTTCTTCAGGGGCAGTTCTCGCCAGATAAACACGGGAAACTTCATTTTGCCTACAGAATTTGAAACACTCATGTTTTTCGGTTGATATATTTTAATCAGAACTGTGTTACCAGGGAGTTAAGCGTTGGCAGTGGCTGAGGTATTGGTACTTGTGTTTCTTTTACAGCAGGGTGAACAGGAAAACTTGGGGGTACGATAGTTTCGGGCAGGGGGAACTCAAAACTTTCCCCCGTAAATTTTATGGATAAGTTCTATGGGTTAGTAAATTTTTTTCCAATGTTCTGCTTAGTGTTACTATTCGGGTCTAACTCCTTAATTACATCCCATCGACCCCCTATTGGGTCCAAATTTCAAGGGCCAGCTTGGGGATAAGGCATTAACGTTTTTGGTGGTTAGGGGGGGGCCCTTCCAACCACCAGAGGGGACCCAAAGTTTATTCTGAACGGGGAATTTTGTTAAAAAAAAAAAAAAAAAAAAAAGCTTTTTTTCCCTTTTCAATCCCATGTTTTTTTCGCGGGAAAAAAGTATGATGTGGTCGTTGGGACTATTTAAATCCCAACCCTTTCTGTGATAAAAAATTCCCCATTTTCTAAAAAATTTACAATTAACCACATAAAGGACAAACGACATTTGAAACCTGGGCAAGACGATCCTATTTCCTGAGGCGTTGGGGCGGACCATTGAATAGAAACTTCGAGAAAAAAATGGAGGAAAAGGCTTCTTGTTGGTTTGTTGAGGCAATACGTAGTCTCTTTTATTTCCCTCTCTGTATTTTTGCTTTAACTTTCTTGAGGCTATCTTCGTTCAAAAAAACAAAAACAGTTTCAAAAAACAATTGATTTCAAGTTTTCATTGAAAAAATTATTTTGTTATAATTTTTTTTCGTTGTTATTTGATTCGTTATTTTTCATGGGTTTCAGGTAGGGATGGTTTTGTGGATATGAAATCTTTTAAGGGGACAGTCCCAAGCTATCACATTGATTGTTGAATTATTCGTTATGGGCTTTTGGACGGGGACGATCAGGGAAATTCATGGAACCTGGAGAAACCAAAGCGGCCCCGTGGAAATGGCCGTTCTCGTTGTCTTCCCCCACACACCCAAGATTGACGTTGGAAAAGGGCTGCTAGTTTTTATCCCAGCAAAATGGTTTTTTTCAGAATTAAGATTTGGCGGGGCCGGTCGGAAGGGGCGTTTTCTTTCCCAGCGGGGAGTTTACTGGGGGTTGTCAGTTTCAAGGAACATAAGCGGGACCCACGTGCCGCAACCGGGTGACGTTGCCAGCTTTGAAGGTGAAACCGGATGTTAGTAAAAAAAGGCAATCGCTGCGGACTGTTAGAATGAAAGCAAACACTATGAAAGGGTCGGCTTTGCATCAAACAATACGTTGATTGATATAGGGACTTATTAGATTGTGCCCCCCCCGGAGAAATTTCCTTTACAAACAAATGACCTTTAGCGGAAAGAAAAAACAAAAATTGAACCACTTGCCCACCGCCTAAGCTGTAGGTCCAAGTACTAGGAGAAAAAATGTGTTCTCGGGGGCAAAATTCCCACGAGACCGAAAGGTCCGCGAGACTCTGAAAAAAATCAAAAAAAACAAAAAAGTGGGTCCACGAAGACCGAAAGGTCCCGGAGGACCCCTAGGAAAATAAACCAAAAAAAAGAATCCTGTGCCCCCCCCTGAGACCGAACAATGAGAACAAAAGGTTCCCGCCGCCGAGGGCTCGAAAATGAGTGTAAAGGTCCGCCGAGGGGGGGGGGGGACCGAAAGTGAGGGAAAGGGAGTGCGTTTATTTTGTATAGGTAATTAAGTATTTCCACGTACGGAATTCGTTTTTGGTGTTTTTCCGGGGATGATAAAGGGAGAAAACAAAACCAATCTGCATTCGTCCACCCATGGATTGGGCGGCGTATGTCGTTGTATGTAATGTGGTGTATGTTTGCGTGTGTGGTGTATGTCGTGTAGTGTGGGTGTGGTGTGTTATGGTAAATGTATGTGTGTGTTGTATGTTCCTTCTCTGTGTTTTGTTTGGGGGCACGACCTGCTCGTTAAACCACGATTATTTCTCCAAGGAAGGGGAAAACCTCTGGGACAAGTTTTTTCTCCAACTTGGTTTTTACATTAGATTGGGGGCCCCCATTATTGAGGAGGGGGAAGAAACCCCCTAATGTTTTTGGGGTTGAGTGGGGTGAAAACAAGGGTTCATTCTGGGGTTCACCAGGGGGTCAACACTCCGAAAAACCTGGGTAACACGGTATCTTCAAGATAGGAAAGCCATTGGATAAAATTTTCATTAACGTGAGTATGTAGATGGCGTCTATGGTAAGGAGAGGAAAGCCCTTATCGTTTGTGCATGCGGACGGTCAAAGGTATCATCCTGGGGTCACCCAGAGGTGTTCAAAACTCTGAAATCAACCTTGTTAACACGTCTAATCTCAAGTTAGGGATATCCCTCCTGCATCTCACTTCCTCCCTTTCCTGGTTAAAAGCTTGGATTTAATCAATTTTCGATACTAATCGTACTGGTCAGTGATTCTGGGCCATTATGTGTTAAAAAGGGGAAGATAAAAGGAAACCCTAATCATTTTTTGATGGAGCGTACAAATTAACAGGGTTTTAAATTATGGGGTCAACAGGGGGGGTCGAATGCTGAAAAAACCTTTGTTAACCCACGGATATCTCTAAAGGGTTTAGGAAGCTTTGGATTAAATTTTCATTTACTTAGTATGTAGATGCGTTTTGGGTAATAAGGAAGATGAACCCCACTTATTTGTGTGTTTTGTGGTGGGAAGGTTTCCCAAAGGGGTCATTAACCTGGGGTCCACCAGAGCCGGTCAAAAAAAAAAACTCTGAAAACCGTTGTTTCACAAACGATATCTCAAGGGTAGGAGGAAAGGCTTGGGGATAAAATTTTCATACTTTAGTACGGGTAGGATTGGGCGTCTATGGTAACGAGAAAAAGGAAAAAACCCCTATCATTTTTGGTGGAGGCGGTACACTCAAAGGTTCATTTCTGGGGGGGTCACCGGGGGGTCGGGAATGGCTTGAAAAACAACTTTATTAACATTGCATAATCTCCAAGGGGTGGTTAGGGAAGCTTGAGGATAAATTTTCATAACGTTTAGTATGTAGATCGTGGTAATGGTAAGGAAGGAAGGAAAAAACACCCTACCCGTTCTTTGGTTGCGGGAGGTCAAAGGTCAGAGTCTGGGTGGTTTCCCACCGTGTGTCGGGAAATTTTGCTGAAAAAACCTTGTTGAACACAATGGGATATCTCAAGTTTAGGGAAGTTTTGGATTAATTAAAATTTCATTACTTAGTAATGTAGATGTTTGTTATATGGTAAGAGGTGAAGAAAACAATCTATTCATTTTCTTGGTCTGGAGGTCATAAAGGGGGTTTGCATACTGGGGGTCACCCGTAGATGGGTCAAAAACTTTTTCTGTAAAAAACCTTGTTTAAACACGGATGTCTCAAAGATCAGGGGGAAAGCATTGGATTTATAAATTTCATCATACGTTTAGTATGTTGATTAAGATCCGGGGGGGGGTTTTTAATTTTTGGTTAACATGAGTGGGTGAAGAAGAACCCCATCGTTTTTTGATGGAGGGTCAAAAAAGTTCATCTGGTGCGTTCAACGGGAGCACTCAAAACAAACTCTGTTAAAAAACCATTGTTAAACACGTTAATCTCACAGTTAAGGAAGGCTTGCGATAAATTTTAATACTTTTAGGGGTATGTAGATGCGTTATTGGTCAAGAGGAAAAGGACCCCTATCGTTTTGTGGTGTGAGGGTTCAAAGGGGGTCCATTCTTAGGCGTCAAAATCAGGCAAAAGTTACAACAGAATTTTCACAAAAGATCGTATTTCTCATTAATTGGGAGTTCACCAGAAGGCAAAAAAGCCAAAAAAATTTCCCAGGGAATTCCCAAGAATCAAATTATGAAACTTTTAAAATTATTGTTCCCAACATGTTAATGTATTAACGGGCCACTTGAACCATCCCCCCCCCCCCCCGGGACTGAAAAGGACCATGGGGACCTCAATGGCATTATTTGGAAAACAAAAAATAGAAAAACAGATATCATCGAAAACCTTTCAATGGGCATTTTTGCATTTCTGGGTTATGAGTAAAATGAGCACGTTAACGTAATAAATAGTGGCCCGCGTTACAATGGACGTAGGCGCGGGGAGTTAATTGGATCCATGGCCCAAAACCCCTGGCAAAGAATAAAAATAAATGCCAAAATATTATCCGTGAGCGGCGAAGTTCCTACTTCTGAAAAATTTTTTGCGAACCCCACAAACTTTGTAGAAGTTGAACAATTCTACACCCTTAAAAAATTGGTTCCGTAGGGATATTCAGCTTTCTTTTGTCTTGTTGGTTGCACCTTTAAAATTTACCCGAACATGGTAATTAGGGGGGCAAAGGTCACGAGGTACCAATTTCACCACAAACATTCAACAACCTTGTACGATACATGTGTGCTTCACCTTCAGTTGTTTCTGGGGGGGGGGGGGGGTTTCCGTAAGTCTAGTGTGAAAATATTTGGAATAAAATCTGCAACAAACATCCCTGAACTCCAGTTAATGTATAAAACCATTAATTATCAAAGGTTTTACTATGGTTCTTGAATATTTTCATAAAATGTCCGTAGTTGCCCGATTGCAAAATTTACATACGTTATGATATTTAATGCAATTCTTATGCAGTTTCCACGTGGCGATAAAGCGTCTTTCAAAAAGGGGGGACAAAGGTAATGATTGTAGTAATTATGTATATCACTGCCAAATTGAAATTCTGAGGACAATTGGGGATTTGGTTATTGGCGACCAAGGGGCACCGGACGGCGATTTCAAAATGAGGGCAAGGCAGTTCACTGGTCGCGGTTTTCTCGATTTGGGGGAGGGGGCATCACGGCGAATAAAAAGTTAGTCACGACGGGCCTACGCGCCGGTGGCCGTCGGTTAGTTTGAGCTCTGGTACCAACCGCGAGAAAACCGGACGACAGGAACTGCCTTGCCCTCATTGAAATCGCCGTCGGTTGCCCTGGTCAAGCAATACCATCCCCAAGTTGCTGCAATTCAATTTGCAGTGATATACCAGTATTACTCACAATCATGACTTGTCTTTTTGAAAGACGTTTTATGCCACGTGGAAACATGCATAAGGATGCATTTAAAAATCATTAACCGTGAAATTTGCAATCGGGCAACTACGCAAATTTTATGAAAATATTCAATGAAACCATAAGTAAAACATTGATTTTTTTTTTTTTTTTATATAATGGGGGTATTACTTAACTGGAGTTCAGGGATGTGTTGCAGATTTATTCTCAAATATTTCACACTTAGACTACGGAACTCCCCCACCATGAACAAACTGAAGGTGAAGCACACATGTATTAGTACGAAGAGTGTTGATGTTGGGTGAAAATTGATCGTGACCTTTGACCCTCCTATACCATTTGGGTAAATTTAAAAAGGTGGCAACCAACAGAAAATGAAAGCTGAATCCTAAGACATTTTAAGGGTAGATGTCAACTTCTACAAAGTTGGGTCGAAATTTTATTCAGACTTCGCCGCTCACGTTATATTTGGATTTAGTTTATTCTTGACAGGGGTTGGGCCATGATCCAATTCACTCCCGCTACGTCATTGTCAGCCCCCCCCGTCCCCCCTATTATACGTACCTGCGCATTACTCATAACCAGAATGCAAAAAATGCATTGAGGTTTCGATGAATATGTTCTATTCCAAATAATGCCATGATTGTTCACATGTCTTCAGTCGAGGGTCAAGTGCTATCTTAACAGTGGAAAAATAATTTTAAGTAATATTTGATCCTTGGGAATTCCTGGGAAATTTTGCTTTTGCCTTCTGGTGAACTCATGAGACGATCTTGGGAATTTCTTAAACTTTGATTTTTGAACCAAGATGACCTTTGACCTCCACACAAACGATAGGGTCCTTCCTCTTACCATAACGCATCTACAATACTAGTAGGAATATCCAGCTTCCGTACTTGAGATAACGTGTTAACAAGCGGTTTACAGAGTGTTGATCTCGGTGACCCCAGATGACCTTTGAACTCCATCAAAACGTATGGTGTTCTTACTCTTCCAAAACCGATCTACATACTACGTATGAAAATTATCCAAGCTCCTATCTTGAGAAATCGGTTAACAAGGTTTACCATAGTTGACCTCGGTGACCCCAGTAGAGACCTTTGACCTCCACCCAAAAATGATAGAGTTCTTCCTCTGACATAACACATCTACCTACTACGTATGAAATTAATCCAAACTTCCTAACTTGAGATATCTGTCAACAAGGTTTCAGCATTCGACACCTGGGGGACCCCAGATAAAACTTTGAACTCAAAAAGTGGTTCTATATTACATAAACAAATATACGTATAATTATCAATCTAACTAATACTGTATATATTTATCATTTCCCCTGGAAACAATGACCTTTGACTCAAATATAGGTTTTCATTTATATAATTCACATATATAATATTCCAAGCTTACCGAATATCAGTAGTGAAAAATTTCAATTGTATCCCAAACCTTGACCCACACAAAAAATTCTATTCTAACTTAAGAAATTTTAACTACGTAAATTTATCAAGCTCAAATAAGAGATGTGTTAAGTTTAGATTGACCCCCGTCAGATACGCTTGCCCATAAAAATGAAGTTGTTCCCCTACTAAATTAAACTTATAAATTTCCAAAATTTCGGAAAAAAGTTATTCCCGTCCTAATGATAATTTTAAAAGTTTAAGTTTACGTAGTGACCAGTACTTTGCATTCAATCGTTTCTTCATACATGAACTCAATCCGATAAATATAAAGCATCTATTTGGTTTAGTTTAACAAGGTTTTCCGGAGTTTGCATGGACCCAGATGATCTATTCCTCCCAAACAAAATGCCCCCTTCTATTGGTCACTGCCAAGTTTAGACGTGTAAATTTTTCCTTAAAATACGGTTCACGAGCATCAACAAACCCTTTTAAATAAACAACAGATTAACATACACCCGACATATTGAAAAATTTAATAAACATTCCATGACAATGCATGGCTCTTACACCACACAATTCTATTTACTTTCTTTAAAAACTTTCCCTTTCGGTCTCGTCTTTACTATTTGGCAGGACCTTTTCCATTTTCGAAATCGGGTTTTTGACCCCCAATGCTGTAATTTTTTTTCCTATTCCAAATTAATAAAAAGTTTTTATTTTTTCT
>JAIZAY010002070.1:0-11668 GCA_029531755.1 Holothuria leucospilota | reverse complement strand
AAAAGAGGAGAGAAGAAGGGGGGAAAGAGAAAGAACCGAGCGAACAGAGGAAAAGAACTAAGGGAGGTAGGGGACAAAGTAGGCGTAAAAGAGAAATGGGCTGGTGTAGACGGAAGAAAGGAGATTGGAATGCATTTGTAGACAACGTTTATTACAATATTTTCAACCCCGTAAGCAACACTCTTTGAAACTTCAAACATATTCTGTCGGGCAAAAAAGCTACATAGGGCTTTTCAGTATAATTGTGTACGAAAGGAGTTCATCGCTCATGTGGTTTCTGGCACTGAGTTGGTAAATTCTGCACCAGTCGGCAAAATGAAGGAAACATGAGGAAAAGAAAGAGGAAAAGAAGTGAAAGAAAGAGGACAATTTCTGTAATCAGAACCCAAAATTTTCGACGCACTACGCGCGCTGTAATATCACTCCAGTTTCTTCAGTAGTTCCATTCCACATAGCTCGATAGCATAATATAGAATGACAGTTCACATATCTTTTAGAGGGTTGTCACCTTTATCTTTTATTTTGCATTTCCTTTCTCTTCTTTTCCACTTAATTCTGTGTCCTTACTCACACGGCTAACGTAAGGTAAAAGACGGTATCAGAACTGCGGTCGCCATTTTGTTCCTTTTTCAGATTCCTTAAATCACGCCCCTCTAATTAGTTAAATCAACATGTAAACACTACTGTCAATCTATGAAAACTACATTATTCCGGCCCCAGTTGCACTGATACAGTGCAATAATCTTTACTAGTTTTCAAGAAATAATTTATGAACTAACTAACAAAAAATGTGTCAATCCAGTCTCAGTCAAAAACAATTGAAGTGTTAACACTTAACAAATCAAACTATCCCAATTAAATGAAAGTTCAAAATTTCAATCAATCTGAACTGTTAAAAATTTGTAAAGCCCCACAAAATTTGGTTCATAAACCACCTAAGACCCATTTCTTCCTCAAGAAGTAAGCACAATTTTTGTCACTCCCTGGCCTGACCAAGACTAGCAAAACTTCCCATCTGTACGTTTGTACAGAATTGACTGTTACTTCACATTCAGATCTTTGTACATCTGAAACTTTTTCTTTCCTGACTGTCATTTTCTTCTTCTTTTTGGCCAGAATTCCCCTCAGATTTTGTAAGACCCAACTCTGGACCTTTCAGCCACTCTGTTTTGCTACTTAGTTCATGGGCGACTCAGATCCACGCGGATGCATGGTTCTGCTGGATTGAGTTTAGAGTTCACATATCTCCACTGGTGGGAACTTCAGAGACCCATCACGTGCGAATAACTGCAACCTCGATTTGCCCACAAATACTCGGGTGCCTCGTGCCTTTTCACCTTCTGATGATATCTATAAGGACTGTTTGAGCTGTCCGTCCAAAAAACTGTTTTGTTGACTCCCAAGGAAAAGTCTCCTCTTTTAAGCACACTGTCTTGACGCAACGGCCGACGTTTTGCAGCAGTGAGTTCCATTTTAAACGATGGGTGTGTGCTTTAGTGGAGGCAACCACGAGCCTTACCGGTGACGAAGGCGCAGTGAATTTTCACCTTGTCGTTTTAGTAAAACCTCAGCGTATGTTGCTGTTCCATAACCATCTTGACTTGCGTCAGAAAAAAGTGGTGCATTTGTGTGTTCACCACATTTCCAAACTCTTTAGGTTTTGTAACATCGTCCTCAATTGAGATTCTCTATTTTCCAGGAGTTCCTTTAACCACTCTTTCCACTCTCGTTCTTGCTCATTTTGGTATTTCACTGTCCCAATCTAATTTCAACTGCCACAGAACTTGCAGTAATTTTCTTTGCCTTCAGGAGGAATGGTGCAGCATTAGCCAATAGGATGTCATAGACAGCACTCCACTACAGATAATATGTTCCTCCTTGTGGGTTTCTTGTTCACGCACCTTTGCCACATGGGATCCAAAGGATGGTCTTTTTACACTTCTCTGCCACGACCATTGTACTCCTAATGATCTCTTTCTTTTGGGTGAGTGAGTCATTCTGAGATTAGAGGTCTTTTACATCTTTTGCCCTGTCTTCTTTTGGGAATAGATTCAAGCAACTTTTCTACTGGGTGCTTTACCCCATTCGTTGTCTAGATTGAATCCACCTTCCTGACATACTTTTCTTCAAGTCATGGCATAACTGGATACCTTCTTCTTCATTAGCCACAGATTTTAGAAAAATCATCCTACGTAGAAGTCATTTTGGATTGACGATGTGACTTCTTTTGTGTGCTCAAATTTACATTCGTTGTCAAGGGCTGTTCTTTTCAAGACAAAGTTTGCACACACTAGTGCGATGTAGACGCACCAAATGGATGAGCTAACATTCTGTAATCCTTTCGGTTCACCTCGTGTGCGCAAGTCACCCTTTGGTGCCACCATAGAATATCTCTAGCAGGTCACAGGTCCTTCTTTCATTACGTTAACCTGATTAAAACATGGCTTCGATGTCTGCCATTATAGCCACAGACTTCTTTTCTCCACCTCATGAGGACGGCCATACAGGTTGATTAGTAAGATCAGGTCCCAGGAAGCAGTCTTGTTCATTTTAAGGACATTCCCTCAGAGATTGACAGGGCAATTAAACACCACCCTAACGCTTGTCTGAGTTTCCTTGGGTTTGTAAACACTGTGGTGAGGTATGTACCAAACCTTTTACCGTCTCCCCTGTGCTGAGTTCCTCATCTGGGATTTTGTTCAGCATACCCTTTCCTTTCTAAGAGTTTCCATAAACTCTGTAATAATTCTTTGGCTAACTGCTGGTTGTGCTTTAAACCTCCTCTGTAGTCCGTAAGGAAAAGAAACCTGTGTGCCTGAACCTTGTTATTTAGGGCATTGTGACATCTTTGTTTCTCAATGGAAGGGCTGTCTCATAATGGCCCTCCACCTTTGTTACATTGATTCCTGACATAATTTGGCATCAAATTTCCTGTCTTCTGCTTGATAAGCCCTTTTTTCTCATCAGAGATGTACGTTCAGTGAAATCCATATTAATGTGAGTTTCTTCTAAAACTGTTGTTCCAAACTGTTCATTCCCTCATTCATGACAGTACCATTGCCAATTCTGCAGAACTTGACGTTCTCTCTGAGGGTTTTCCAGTCAGTTTCCCTTCAAGGCCATACACCAAGGCCATTTTTAGTTCTACTATTGGTGACTCTGATAGCATATGGTTCACCAACTTTTCCTAGAATGAAATCTCTAGTGGCATTGAATACCCCTGGTACATTTACTTCCAATCATCAGAGTCACCATGGGGGAATAACTGAAGAACCTTGTACAGCTGGGAGATCAATGTGACGTAAATGATCCCAGCCACGCCGTGGAGGTCACTCGGGGTTGGTGAATCGCCATGGGTGCTGGAATGTTGTCCTTGACATACACAGAAGGCAAGTCTATGAAAGCACTTCCATCCATATTCCAAAATTGCAATTCAATCAAGTAGAATATCCATGGGAAGAACTTCCTGTAAATTCAACGTTTTCAAAATGGACTTTTGTGCCTTCCTTGTCCTCAGCCTGGCAGTGCTCTTGAAATGCCACATTATCTATGAAAACATGCACCACACCCATTATCATAAATGCATAAGTTAGCTATACATTTGTTACTCGCCTTCGGCTTGATCAGCACTTGGTGTTATTGGCCATCAGAGTAAACTTAGTATCTTCATTTTCCTTTGTGTTTCTTTTAGGCTTTACTTTATTTATGGCAACACGCCCAGTGGTATAACGGTTAGGTGTGATCTGGTCTTCTGACTGGTTCCTTGATTCCTTTTCTCTGAGTAGGATCGTGTTTAAACAATTGTAACATGAGCTTTGTCACATTTTTCACATTTAGCCCATTCCTTATTTTGGGCAGTTGTCTTTTAAGATGGCCCAGGATTTAAACAACCAAAACAGAAGTCCCTTATTCATGCAGACATCTGACTTCTCTTTTAGGCTGAGTATTTCCAAACTTTCTGCAACTCAGCAAACAGTTGTGATTACTCTTCCACTGCCACAAATAAAGACAAGGTGATACTGCAGCTTTGTTTTCTTTTGATTGTTTACCTCCTGCTGTATTTGTGCTTTGCTTCTTACCTCTTATCATGTAACGTTGATTACGATGGGAGTTGCGCGTTCGAGTTCAGCAAAAGCCTTTTTCTGTGAAGGTAGTGTCTTCCCTTCTGATTTTCTGTGCTGATAACCCAGTCCTACTGCCACTCTAGGGTCATTCTCATTTCTTTGAGAGTTGCCCAACAAAACTCTCAAAATCTTCAAAGTGTTGGAGATCTCATTTCTGTTCCTGGAAATGGCCCATTTTCTTAATCCCATTGTTGTTGCATTCCCACTGGCAATTTTTTGGCTTAAGACTTTCAAGAAAATCATAACCATTCAAACGTTCCATCTTCAGGATTGCCATATTTCATATTGCAACAGTTGACAAGGAAAATGGAGAACTTTCTCAGGGCAGCTTGTCTCCAGTAGGAATTCTTTTTTCCCCAACTTTCTGCTTTAGACTGGTAAGCAGCCAGCCTAAAATTTTGAGGTTGGCCATAATCTCTCCTTAGCAAAAATGTTTGCACCCTTTCAAAATCCTTTAGAGGGGGGCTCTAATGGATGTGCACTCTCTAATGAGGAGTATGTGCTTCTCCTTCAGTGAAATCTGAGGTAATAATTCCAATTCTTCTTGCTGATTGGTTTTTTGGTCCTTTTCTTCCACAACATGTTTAAAGTTCCTCATTAAAACGGTGTGAACTCTAGATGTCACTCTACCATCAAATTTCGTTCGATATTCTCGGTGATGGTAAGGCAGATTCTCTTTGATGGTCGTACAATTTTGGTCAGAAGAAGTAGCCATTCCGTCACATTATCCCCGTCATTTTTTCTTTGATTCCTGGGGCCTATACTTGGGTACTTGGAAGGTAGACAAGCCTCTGCTCGAACTTTTCTGGTTAATTTCTCTCGTTCTTTTCCGACCCATTGCTCTTCATTATTGTTTGTGAAGATTTTGTAAACCTGGCATCTGCTACTGACGCTTTGATTTCTCCATATGTGGGTTCCCCTCAGCTTCAGACTTCTGGCCTACTAGCAAAAATTTTAAGCCTCTGGGTTTCAACTGACCATTTGGGTAAGTGTGTTTGTTCTCCTTGTGACAACTGTATCTTGTTTTGGATATGTGGGTGATTTCATCTTTATGCTCTCCTCCTACTTTCTAGAGCAATCTTAGAAAGAGATATCATGACTGGTCTCTATCTTATCTTCATGTTGCTGTAATAACTTTGAAACACAGTCTTTTAGCTGCCTGTAATTCAGCACTGCATATGTCAATTTCCTGCTTCTCAATTTCACATAATTTGCTTCTCTCCTCTTCTATGATGCATTAAGGAGCCTCACTCTTGCAGCATTCTGTTGAAGGCAATTCTTAAGCTCTTCTTCAGCTTCATTTAGGATCTAATTCTGCTTGAATATTGTCTTTTTCTTTCTTCTTTCATAGTTTAATTCTTTTTCCTTTGAGCTGCCGCTTTTGCAACTAACCTCTATTTCTTTCTGTTGGGTTCTGTATAACAGTCTGACACTGTAGTCTTTATTGACACCTCACTATTTGCCGTGCTTTGTCTTGACCTATTAGTGCCCTGACTTTCTGTTTTACTACTACGACACACTGTCCATCTGGCCAATTTCGCCTTCATATATCACCATTCACCGGCCCCATTATCAGATGGAGCCATCTGGCTGGACCCCGAACTATACGACATCCTGCTTTAATGTCTCACTAGGAGCTTCAAAAGCTTCTTCATCTGATTCACTTAATGTTGTTCTGTTGTTGTTTGCCTGATCTTTATCCTAATATTAGGCCTTTTCTGAGTTCACTTTAGGTTTCACTATCGTATACGCTTATAAATCGTAGTATACAGTTTGCACACACGATCAGTTCCACGAAAAAAAAAAAAAAAAAAAAAAAAAAAAAAAAAAAAATTAATAGGGGCGGGGGGGGGGGGGGTCGATGGGATCGCATAATTTTCCATAATAGTAGCTCACACTGTAATGGTAAGCCTAGCCCCATGCGATGATTGTTACGTTTAAGCGTGTGCTTATGATTTCGACGTTCTGTCGTCTTTTTACTAGAATATAGAATCACAGTTTCCACATATCTTTTAGAGGGTTGTCACCTTTATCTTTTATTTTGCATTTCCTTTCTCTTCTTTTCCACTTAATTCTGTGTCCTTACTCACACGGCTAACGTAAGGTAAAAGACGGTATCAGAACTGCGGTCGCCATTTTGTTCCTTTTTCAGATTCCTTAAATCACGCCCTCTAATTAGTTAAATCAACATGTAAACACTACTGTCATCTTGAAAACTACACATAAGTCTGTCAACCTTTCCAAGTAACATGTAGGCAGGGTAGGCAGGGTACGCAGGGTACACAGGGTATGTAGAGGTCGTAAATTTCATCCCATATCGCAAAGTCTAGTTGCCGTACTCTAGTGTGTGTCATGCGGTACAGTCAGTTGGTGAGCGAGTCACGGAGCAAAGTCTGGCTATTTCATCGGGTAGTCCAGGTGGTTTCGACACAATGTATGTTGCCCCCGATACAATCTACAACCCATGTAGTTTTTATGTTTTTCTTTTTGTTCTTAATGACAACATGTTTTTTTTTTGTTTTGTTTTGTTTCAGACTACCAAAAATTTTCGCGCCCTTTGCAATTTCACGATTCAGACTCAAAAGAACAGTATCAGTGCGTAACTCGGCTTTTGACATATTAAATGATATAATTCTAAATGTACGGTACTCTGCAATGGCATGGGATAGTTAGGCTCCTTCATATCCCTTTTTCACCCCCTCGACATGCTGTCGGAACTTGGGGTCCGGTTTTCCTGAGCCCGGCCCCATGTCGGGAAAATTTCTGTCGACACCCATGGTCGGTTTACTTATTTTAGCTTTCAAAAGGGTCATTTCTGCGATAAAACCCTAAATTTTCGGGGGTATGCCTTTAGCCCACCTCTTCTTCCCTCAGTTTAGTCACTGATAGCTAAATATAGAAGAAACCCTTTCCTCAATCTTTTCACGTATACACATAAGTCAGAATTTATCGTGTTTATGTAAAATGTCCGGGAATCTCACTTTACTAACTAAGTTAAGGTTTCTCGTGTAGTCCGTCTTTCGGTACGGCCTAGTGACTCGAAGAGGGAAGAAATACAGAGTGTAAGTTGTGTCCGACTAGGGCCCAACTGTCCTGGACAAGTTGAGTCTCAGTGCGTACACAGGGGGGAAGCCCATTGGGCCATGTCCCCCTCACGGATGCCAATTTTTTTCAGGTCCTAAAAAACGGTAAATTGTTTTAACACAATTTTTACTTCCAAGGTGGCAATATGTGGCACCAGATTGCATGTAAGGACACCTAATTTTTCAAAAAATTTTCAAAGGGAAGGCACGGCACCCCCTCCCCTTACAACCCCTCCCCCAGGCCGGCGATCACACAACATATTGCATGCCCCCGCCCCTTGAGATAAAACCACTGGGCTACGCCACTGTTTGACCTAGACTCAAGACTTTAAATAAGTACAGTTTCTTTTTAGTGTAAGCTTACCCAAAAAAGTTTCGCGCGGCTTTGCAATGTCACAGTTCTAGATTTCGGGAAAAACCTTAGAGAGTAGAGTCCGGAAACTATTTTTTCTCTAGTATATACAAAATTTTATGCAATATATGCCCCGCAATGACATGGTATAATACACAGGTTTTCATTAATCTCCCCTCACCAACCCCTCGACGGCATCGGGGCTGTCGAGGCCTCGGGTCGTTGCCCCACCCCCCTTTGGGCAAATCCTGTCGCCACCCCTGCTGGACCACTACCGGTTGGACTAACGGTTCTCAGCTCTAAACTTGCATCTCTTATCAAACACTTTCAAGTTCGGCAATTTCTTTCTTCTCAGTCGGCAAATACGGCACCACACCACCCCATGATAAATGCCTCTGGCGACGCCCCTGCATACGGGATTCTAAGTCTCTTAAAGTGACAAGTGTATATACCAAAGTATGAAAAGTATCCATCATTAACTTGTCTTGAATTATAGGTTGTGTTCTTCAAGGTTTTCTGTTTTTGGACCTCTCAATGACCTCAAATAACCCTGTTTGAACCTCCATTGAAAAGTGATTAGGGTTCTTCCTCTCAATATAAATAAATTTAAAGACCAAGTATGAAAAAGTGTGTCCAATCATACTATCTTGAGAATATCGTGTTTACACGCAGATTTCAAAGATTCCGTATTTTCACCTCCAGTGACCTCAGACACACCTTTGACCTCTACCAAAAGCAAATACAGTGGCGTAGCTAGAGGGGGCAAGGGGCGATCGCCCCCCACAAAGCCTCCGAAGGCCTCTGTCGGAAATTTCTAGTCTCCGTCGGAAATAAATAAAAACAATTCATTTGAAACACTTGCAACACTTCCCATGTTCTTAAGGGGCAGAAGTGACACGATCGAAATGGTTACTGAGCAAGGCACTGGAAGTGTCGTTTTTTTATTTAAGAGGCAACCCCGAAGATATTTTAATCTATTTTTTTTTTTCCGAGAGCTACACGCCAGATCATGGTGGCGCTATGCTTAGAGAGTACATCACTTCTTCAAGATAATAATCCGTCGGAAATTTTTTGCTTTTGCCCCCCCCCCCCAAAAAAAAAAAATATCTATCTAACGCACTGGAGCACATGGGTTCATCTTCTGACTATGACGACCACTATGTCAAGGTACTAAAAAAGGTACCCATGCTTTGTACCTGGAGATATCGTGTTTAATATGTTTTCGGCCTTATGACCTGTGGTGACCTCATTTGACCATTGACATCGAAATAAAACGACATAGTTTCTTTTCCTTAACTTTATGATAAGTTTATCATATCAAGTATGAGAAGTAGTCATCATTGCTATCTTGAGATATTCGTGCTTTACAAGCCAAGCCTGTCACAGAACACCTACATGACATACAAACCCTCGCTAGCGTGATTGCATAGATTCCTTTTGCTTTCGGCAAAGAATTAAACGATGATTACTGTAGGTCCGATTTACACTACATGTTAACATGGCTCCCCCCCCCCCCCCCCCCCCCCCTGATGACGCAAATTGTCATCATTTATCAGTGTTGCGGCCCTATCCTACTAATAGCCACCCGGTTTGCTTAATTCTTATTTCAAATATGAATTCAGTTGAAGTTTTCATCTTATGAATCTTATGCATGACGTTAGGCGGAGCACGTTCATTTCTAAGACGGCCAAAACAAGAGGCACACTGAAGCACACTGGACGAACGTTAGACTTTGTTTACGCGCGTTATCCGACAGTACACAAATCAGATGTCTGGCATTTGTGTTGGTGTAAGTTGTAATAATAACTTCCCTTACCTCTTCGCGATTACACACTTTCTGTTCTGTTACGTTTATATGCGTGTAAGGTGTCGCTTAACTTTGTAACCATTCTCAGAAAATAACTACATACAAGAAACATCGAGTAGGTGTTCCTCAGGCTGTCGAGACAACTGAAATGCAAACAAGTCGCCAATCCATCACATTCTATTGGTCATCCAGTACGGGGACGAAAATTATTGAGTGTTGTCGACGGATCTGACAATATATCGGCCAATTGGTAGTCGAGAATTACTTTCGACGTCAAACTGAAAGAGATATCGAGGGACGGAAGATTTGCCAATAATAGTTATTAGCGGGGACTTCTTGCCATTGCTCTCTGATGGTCAAATTATTAGAATTGGCTAATTTGAATTTAGAATGATATTTTCCTGTTAATATTTTTTGTATATTTATGGTTGATATGCTAAGAATCACTCAGGCCACTATCTACAAAATTCTCACCTTATGCAACTACTCAACAGCAGCAGCCGCAGACACCGACCACACCCACCCCACAAACACCCCCCCCCCCCCGCATATCTTTGTAGAGATGACTCATTATACAATAAATGATTACATTGTGGATTTATTTCTGTTGTTGATAGTAGGACCTATAATAACCCTGTTAAAACACCTGTACGCACCAGGAATGCCCCCCCCCCCCTATCGCCCCGTCCCTCGAGCTGTGACCAATAAATCATGTCAAGGCGCAGAGAGTGAGCTCAGTAAGGTCTCCTAGAGCGTACCGATGTTGGCAGGTGGAAACTCGCTTGGGTCTCCCTCCAGATGAACGCATATGTCGCCCTCGGGACGCCCTGACCGGGAGGGACCGTTTTGTGCATGCACAAAGGTGGTCCGTCGAGCCCCCTGTCCGCCGAGGTTCGGCGCTCTTGTTTGATCGCTGTAAGGACGCTATTACGGTCGCAGCTTCAGCGCATGATCAAGCGTCATGAGCGCAAATTAACGAGAGCAGGCAAGGACGCATGCAGACTTATTGTGATCGGCCACAGCCCAAATTCTGGCCTATATTGGTAATTTTTACGAATATGGCAACAGACCAAAATGTTTCTAATCTGCAAATTTGAGTATTTTATTTCATGGATGGTGAAAAACCCGTTTCTGTAGTTGTCAGGACTCGCCGCGTGGACACAGGAAGAATCGAACGTTTCGAGAACGCTTTGAAAGAGTCATAAAGGGCGTAACTAGATCTCGCCCTTCAGGCGCGTTAAACGCTGTGGGAGCGCCGTGGGGAGCAGGGTCGACTTCAAGACTGAACGAGATGGGAAGCGTGGTGAGTCGCAGCAAGTGCGCATGAGAAAAGCGCACAGTTGAGGCGCGATAGGAGCGTACTAAAAATCTCCGTTGTTTGGATATTTTTAATTTTCCGGACAGTTGGTCGGCAATCGTAATGCGCTTTGCCAAAAATTAAAGCGCACTGTGAGGCGTCTTCCGCGTAGCAGTAGAGGTCTGACAGGGGCTTTACTGAAGTGTGTGTAGCACTTGAAACAAAGTATGCCTGCAGTTCCAAAGCCTGTGCAACTTTGCTGTGGCAACGCCTCACGGGGACGAGGTTTCAACGTGATGCATAAAGCACATTTGTCTCCCATTGTATCGCTTTTATTGGCCAGTTGGCCAGTTAAGGCTTATCATGGAGCTGCTCCGTAGTAGCTCCATGGGCACATGCACCATTTTTGTTTTTATTTGGGACACACATATATCCTGTATTTAAGCAAATGTTTTTTGAGAGCCTCTTCAATTGATTTAAGTCGGTTAATTTATGCCGAAAAAAATTAGTGAGTTTTCATGAAAAAGTTTTTTCTATTTCGCTTCTTGCACACTTGCAGCAAACAAAGATGCTGTTTCGTTCCTAATGAGCTATTTTGAATTGAAACGTTACTACCTGGCATAACGTTTAATAGTGGCGGGAAACACATACCATTGTCTGTGTTTCATTGTTGATTTAAACATATTTAGGTGTACGTTTTTTGAAATTTTAGATTGATCTGACAGAATGCCCTATACCGTTCGAGAAAACTTTGCCCACAACCTCCAGTGCTGGGTTGTAGTCGTAATATTGTTCCTTCCCTTATTTAAAGGTTGTTCTACCCCGATCACTTCTTTGTTTCTGTTATTGCATCTAGTCCCTGGTAACATTGTTTTGATAATTTTTATGAAAAGTGCTGACGGTTATATCAAACTCCATTAGAATACCTGCCAAATTTCTCCCAAAAAGCAACGATCAACGTTTCAGCCATTATGGTAAGTGTCGTAATGAGCTGAACTATGGGAT
>JAIZAY010001885.1:0-12624 GCA_029531755.1 Holothuria leucospilota | reverse complement strand
AAAACCTTGGTGGATGTACCTACAATAATTCGTTCGAACGATATAAACGTACAATATATGGTCGTAAGCATTTGCTGGTGCAATTTAAAGGATGATTACACGTGTGGGCACGTCGGGCTATAAGGTAAAAACTTTAAACTGGGTAAAAGATTTTAGTAGTAATAATAAATACTTCTTTCTCTACGCGACGGTAAAGCAAAACCATTCCATATAAATCCCGTGCTTATGCTGGCAACGGATTATAAGAAAAGGGCAAAGGTAAAGAAGACGCCATGCGAAGAATTCCATAAGCTAATGCTATTCGTCTGTGGTTATTAAATGGGGGGGGGGGGGGTGGGGGGAACGTAAATCAAGGCATCTGAATCGGAGCTTTAGGAATACCGTTACATTTGCTTTTCATACATGAATGTTTTGACAAAAATGACAATGCAAAACTAATGATCTGGAAATGTGCGTGGCAGTATTAATCTGACACCGGAATATACGGCTTGTGCGAACAATTAATTTTTGATAATTTTCACAACAAGCGCATTAACCTCTGTTTCAACGTCTATGAAAAATAGTTTCGCTAGACCGTAAGACACTCTTTATATTTTTTTTTCATCAGAAATATAGAAATTCATCTGGCGAGGTAAACTGCCATGTATTAGCCTACGTAATCAAATTTCCAATTTGGCTTTAGCGCCCAAGTCGTCCAAGCCATTTCTCCTACGCCACGCAAAGCCGATTCTTAACACGTGCTCACGGCAAAAATGTGTCACTTCAACATGCCTATATACATTCGCGTCTACCTTGTGCAGTGCTTGTGCATGCGTTCAGACAGTCTGAGGTATATATAGCTATCATAAAGTGTTACGGCTTGTGGTCGCGAGTCAAACCAATAACAGCGAAAGATCACAGAAGAACGAGATTAAAATTCAACAACTTAATGATTATTTACAATCTCCTTATCTTACTTAAATTTACAATAATTAATTAGACTTACTCACAATCCTTTAATTAATATGTGCCTGATCTGGTCCAAGGGCTGGTAGTGCATGCACGTTGACGATGGCACAGTAGTAGACCTGCAGCGTGCTGTAGCGTAGGAACCTGGTTCCCCACCAACGAGCCGAATAATGACAAGGCTAGGTAGGCGATGGGATGATAACAACCTCATTACACATGTGTTTGTAGAAACGGCGTAGAGGCACATTTGTCACAAGTGTGAAGTGTCAGTTGGTGGCCTCATTGATGACTTCAGTCAACAAAACGGACCAGCAGAATAAACGTACTGGGACTTCGATGGTGTCTCTCGATGAAGTATTAGAGGTTATCTCTCCATCTTTATGCAGTTGTTGAACTGCTTTTTATATGCTAGGCTTTGTATTCGAGAACCTCACAGAATTTAACAGGAAACTTCTAGTGTTACACAGTCCAGTAATTACGAGAAAAAACGTTCCTTAATAGAAACTTCTAAGAACACACAGATAGTTGTAAACAATTGTTGCAAGCTGGCTAGGAGTGTTGCCATGGTCGGCTGCTTATAAATCTGGGAACATACGTTAAACACGTTCTCACTTCTAGACAGTTCTAGAAAGGCTGCGTTGAAGTTGAATTCTCTGGAACTCTCCACTCGCTCGTCGATGGATTCAATCCAGTGTTCCTGACGGGTCGTCTTGTAACAATAGGAAGCATATAAGAAAACGGAAATAAGATTTTTTCTTCTAAAAGGAACAACAATCAGCGATAAGAAAGTGTAACGCCCTGTTATTGCAATGGTTCTTTGAGGGGGGTGGGGGGGGTGGGGGGGAAAAAACGGGTGTGTCTATATAGTAGTAAACAAGACTTCCCAATGAAATATGTGAAACGGGCAACATACAAATGTCTACTTTCTCCAAAACTCCCCTCGAAAAACTCTGGCCCGAGGAGCCAAGGGGCGAGAACCAAAAAGAATACTCCGTAGGAATTCTGCTCCCTTAGGATTAGGCTACGGTCATCCCTGCTGGCAATATATCACGTGGTGCGTCGTGCAGAATTTCGGAGTAACGAGGCAACGATCGTGTGATTCCCCAGGACTGCCAGGGTAGGAGGTGTCACCAAGAAGCACCGAAGGTTGTACCCCGAGGCGCGAAGCAAGAGTTTGCACCGCGTGGGGTCCCAGGGGGACCCGCGCTAGGGCCCCTGGCGAGAATGACGTCCAAGGAACAGAGCCACTGGGTGGGGATTCGGGCTGGCGCGAAGCCCCAGAAGCTCCTCCCAGCTATAAGGGAATCAAATGAACCTTGCAAATTTTTGACATTTCTTACAGAAGAGATAAATAAGGGTTTTTTTTTTTGCCCCTTGATCTTGGAGGGGGGGGGGACCACAAAGCATATTTCAGCCCTCCAACAATTTTTTGACTGGGAATTGGCTAAAGCCCTCCTAGTATTTGTATCTACACCTATGTTTCCAATGTTTCTAAGTGAGGTTTGCGGTGCAAAATATTTTTTAAATATGATAAAATCTTCAAGATGATATAATTTAATGGGTTTTTTTTACCAAGTCTTGTGTTACTCCAGGCGTCTTAAGTTTTCCAGGTCTTTATGTTTACCGGGTCTTATGTACTTCCAGGTCATTAGTACTTGGATTTCCAGGGCTTACTGTTTCCAGACCCTGTAAGTTTTACTTCAAAAGGTGGAACATGTGGCACCAGATTGCATATAATGATCCACCTTAATTTGTTCACCACCACCACCCCTACCCACCCCCCCCCCCCCGAGAGGGAAATCTCGCTGGGTACGCCACTGTCAATTTACTAGCTATCCTTTTGATTTTTTTATTAAAGATCAAGACCAGGAAAAAATTTTGACGAATGCGGTGACAATTTTGTGAACAGCGAGCGATATTGCTGACACTAAAATATGGGAAACCAAGCAAAGGACCCAAATACTAGAATCAGCAGAGGCTAAACACAAGGCTAGAAGCAAACTTATTGCACTATGCAGAGGCGCACTACGGTATGTGTTGTAGTATATACCCGTTTGTACAAGTGCGGGTAGTGGCAGCTCCCTCGTAAGAGTGCATGTCTGACTGATGTGCTTTTGGCTGGCAATGGATGGCAGCATTACCACTTTGATTTAGTAATTTATAGGCGCAGAAACTTGAAAAGATTTTACGAGTCCTTTCCTTCTAGCCTGCCGAGCAGACTCTGTAGCAACCTTCTAAAAAGATGGCGCTACTCTCAGAAAGTCATCCCTGTACAATATTATATACAGACTTTAGTCTGCAAACCTTCGTGGAGCCAGTTTTTCAATTTACACGAATCCCCAAAACGCAGGATAGATTATTATAAAATAAGGTAACATGATGTTCACTGCCACTGTACTATTCTATGTTATCAAAGGACCTGCGACAATGCACATAGGCTATACGAATACTTCTGAAAAATAGCGCGGATGGCATTTTATACAAGGTACGTAATTATAATGTTATGGGCTAAAAATCGAGCTAAATCCTTGCCCAGTAAAAAGTCAAGCCTAACGGTCTAGGAGTAGGATCTTGTCCCAGATCTTGCTTGCGTTTGTACGAACTGGCCTATATATATATATATATATATTATTATATATTATATAATGAATATATATATATATACTATATAATTATATATACTTATATATATATATATATATATAATATATATATATTAATATATATATAATATATCATATAATTATATATATATATATATATAGTATATATATATATATATTATATATATATATATATAAATATATATTATATATATATATATACTTGGAATGAAGAGACTAGAATTACAACTCGCACACACAGACGATAAAATGTTACACCTTGGAGTCGAGGAAGCTTCGGTATCTAGTAAGCCTTCTTCAGCTGGAATGAAGCGAGTTTAAAAAAACGGTCAATGTAAAAGCATTTCACACTAAACACATTTCTAAAACGGGATAATAAAAGCATGTTAAAAACGGGTTCGCAAGCAAAAAAAACACATTCTAAAATCTACCTACATAATAAGGGCTAAGAGGTTGTACATGTTATCTCTGTGTGTGCAGTTGTAATTCTTAGTCTCTTCATCCAATGTCTACAATACGTTTTTGAACTAGAATGTCTAGAGCATCCTTATGGATTCATGACCACACCTTTGAAACATCGTTGTGATCCCCCAAAAGGCTTTACATTCCTCTTGTATATACTATAATATTATTATATATATTAAGGTCAAAGTTACTGCGTAGCACTTATGAAGGAGGTAGGTAAAAAATGAAGTAGTAAAATAGTGCTAAAAGTTTGTGAAAAATTCCACGACGTTTCGGGTTTTAAAAAACCCATAATCAGGTGGCAAAAAGGCAACTGAATCGTTGACACGGCCATAACGTACATTTTAAAAAAAAATACACAATAAAAATTGGGCACGGTAAACCTCGGCTAGGAAAAACAGGACAGTGTTAAGTGGTTACCACAAGTCAAACCCAAAATGCAGGAATTGCTGCGTTATAACAGTTCAAGTCTACACGTTCAGACCATGTGGGGACAGGGTTCCAAGTTTCATGATTAGGCGGTTTTTCGGCAAGCTAGGCGCTCATGATCGGAACCTCGACACGAGATGTAGGCGCCGAAACCATCAAGTCACACGGATCGAGCATGTTGGACGGGGGATTAGAAGTGGGTGGCTACTGGGACACCCTGGAAGTTTCTGTTTGATTGATCTTCAGTGGTGCTCGGTGACTCGGTCAGCAAGACGGACGTTTTTGTTTCTCCCACGTACAGTATATTACAAGCGTTTACATACGAGAACGTAAACAACATTGGCTGAAGATGTACAGGTAAAATGCTGATGAAACTGTTAAACCGGTTGTTGTTGGGACCTACAATGGGAAGGTTTTTGTCACATTAACTGACCACCGGGCAAGTCTATTGACAATCTCCCACCCCCCCGGTTGCCAAGGAAAAGGTTCCTAGGGGTGTCAGGCACTACTGCTTGAGGTTGAGAGGCACGGACCAATTGCTTTAGATATGATTCTTTTCAATTCTGAATGCCGTGATGGGGGGATCAGGGAAATGGTCACAGGTGGATGACCCATCCACCCGTGGACCATTTCCCTGATCCCCCCATCACGGCATTCAGAATTGAAAAGAAAACATATCTCAAGCACTATGGTTCCGTGCCTCTCAACATCCAAGCTAGTAGTGCCTGACACCCCAGGAAACTTTTCCTTGCAAACCGTGGGAGATGCAATACTTGCCCGGTGGTCAGTTATGAGCAAAAACGACTTTCCATTTGTACGGCTCCCCAACAAACAAACCGGTTTAACGTTCATCAGCATTTTACCTGTACTTCAGGCCAATGTTGTTTTACGTTCTCGTATGTAAAACGCTGTAATATACTGTACGTGGGAGAAACAAAACGTCGTCTTGCTGACCGAGTCACGAGGCACCTGAGATCAATTCAAACAGAAACTTCCCAGGGTTCCCGGTAGCCACCCACTTTCAATCCCCCGTTCAACATGCACTCGATCCGTGACTTGATGGTTTCGGCCGGCTAATCTCGTGTCGAGCGTTCCGATGCATGACCGCCTCTAGCTGCCGAAACACGCCTAATCATGAAACTTCGGAACCCTGTCCCAACATGGTCCTGAAACGTTAGACTTGAAACTGTTATAAACGACAGCAAATTCCTGCCATTTTTTTGACTTGTGGTAACCATCTTAACAACTGTCTGTTTTCCTAGCCGAGGTTTACCGTGCCCCAATTTTATCTGTGTATTTTTTTTTAAATGTACGTCTTGGCCCCCTCGTGTCAACGATTCAGTTGCATTTGTTGACCCACCTGATGAAGGGTTTAAAACCCGAAACGTCGTGGCATATTTTTCACCAAACTTTTAGAATATTTACTACTTCATTGTTTACCTATCTATATATATATATATACTTATATATATATATATATATTATATATATATATATATATACTATATATCATATATATATATATATACACATATACTATATATACATATCTATATATTACATGTACATTGATATATATACCTATATACTATACATACATTATATATATATATAATATATCTAATATATATATCATTATAATATACTATATATATATATCACGATAACAATAATACTAATATATATATATTAGAACCTCGCATGGACAATACGTTCCTTGCCTAGCTGTATCACATGAAGGGTAAGCAAATATTAGAGGGGCTGGGTAGTGAGGTTACTTCACAGAAAATGAAAACTTCATACCATGTGAATGACGAGGTTTACCCCTCAGTGTGAGGCTATAGTTGAAAATATTCCTCTTTAATACGTTTCTAAAATTCTCATTTAAAATTTTTTTTTGTAAAAAAAAAAAAAATTTTTGCATTATAATTTAGTGCTATCGTTCCTTATATCGTTTTCTTAGATTTTTTATTTTCACTTGCAAGATATTAGACAATTTGTTTTATTTGAATTCTAGTTCCTTACTTTTCTTCTGGCACAGACATTTTTGAATCGTTTTCCATTTGTAAACGGTGCTGAACGTTAACCTAACTTATGCGTTTTAGCGGCCTAAGTCTACCACCTAAAAACAAAACTCATTGATCGGAAAAAAAACAGGTTTAAATTAAGTGAAAAGTTGATTAATGATTATTCTTTTTTCTGTCCATGAAACACCTCCAGCAGGATGATGAGACAATGAAATAAGTCGTGTAATCTTAATTTCCTCTTACTTAAATTTAGTGGCACTGAAACACGCATCGCGAATTATAACTTACACCACATAAGTACGATTGTGAGTTGTATGCTGTGCTAAAACATCATATTTGACATCGGATGCGCTTCATCGGTTTCGGATTCAAATCGATAAGCCAAGAATTCATAAACCGGATGTGACGTAAAGAAGTCGAGAATTCATTCTGTTTTCGTGGCTGGCCCAGCCTCCTTTAAAAAATGTACTTGTAGCTAATAAAACTCAACAATAGCCTGCCTACAGCAGGCTAGCTTTTCCTCCCACTTGGCCTCAGGCTTGCCTCTATAAATCGGTTATGTTCAGCGTACGAAAGTTGGCTTTGCGCGCCGAACTGAAGCGCCTTCGGGTGGAGCAGTTAACTAGCCGACTTTGCAATGTTGTAAAGAACATTCCTTTTTCATGAACTTGGCCGTTAGGGTGAGGGAAGCTGGATTTAGATGGAAAGAATTTGACACTTTTTGGGAGGGGCAAAATTTGCATAATTTATCCAGGGCGGCGCCTAGGGTTTTTCGATAGGGGGGGCAAAGCATTGCTGGGTCGGACCCAGCTTTATTGTTTGGGTGCGGTGCAGGCATTGAAGACTTCCGAGCCTCACCCTAGCCGGCGGCCCCCCCCCCCCCTCTCGTGTCAGAACCCTGCATTTTGGCGTTTTTCATTTTCTTGGACTTTCATTTTTCTCTCTCAAAAAAACTTTTTTTCTAAAGTAATACGGACTGTAAGGAGGGTTGGTTGTCTGTCAGTGAAAATCGGGCCCTCACACTCTAAATGAGACACTTCAACTATGCAGCAGGCGCGGGCGGGAACGAAAAAATATTGGGGGGGGGGGGGGCTGAGTGCCAAGCCAAAAGACTATCTAAGCGGAGCGCAACCATCGGTTGGCGCGGAGTGTACACAAGAAAATTTTTGGCGTCCCAAACCCTCCAGATGGCCGGGAAATGGCACTTCCCGAGTGTTCTACGCGCATGTACCCAGCCTTGAAATAAGGATCATATGTCTGCAATTCCTTAATTATGGAGAAAAAAATAAATCTATTAAAAATGGTAATACATATTTCTAAGCGGAGCGCCACCATCAGTTGGCGCGGAGTCTTCAAGAAAATTTTGGACTTTGCAAACCCTCCAGATGGCCGGAAACGGCACTTCCCGAGTGTTCTAAACTGTATGTATTAATCCTTGAAATATGGATCTCATGTCTGCAATTTCTTAATTAATGAGAAAAAATTAATCCTCAAACACTGTGATTTTTTTCTTGCTTATAGAAAAGCCGAATCACTGAGAAAGGGTTATACGCAGAATTGAATTTTATAAAAGGGAGAGGAATCATAACTCTTATGAGATAACATTACCCAACATTGCCCAAACAGGAGTGACGTCATTTCCTCACATTAATAGACTGATTTATGTATATCATTAAATTTAAATCCGATTTAGTGTCCTTCATAATCGTATGGTATCGTTACGTATATATGACATGGCGAGGATATTGAAATTGTTGCAAATTGCACCCTTAAGGGTCTGTAAGTCATAAACAGATTTGAAAGGCCACAGAAAAGGGAGAACTGTTCATCAACTGTGAGGAATGTGAAATCCACTCCTTGCTTACTGTGAGTTCACTTTCCTTTGGAAAAATACAGTTAAATCAACTTTTTTATATATGAAAGAAAAACGCGACATAGAAAATGTATTTTTTTTTTGGTCTACAAAGAACTGCCAAATTTTAAAGCTAAATGTAAAAGTGATACCTAAAGGCTAAAAATTCAAAAAGCATATGCTTACAAAGCTTGAAAAAAATGAAATTCCAAATGGTCTAACTGCCATATTTGCAGGAATTTCCTGAGCTGAGATATATAAAATGTTGGTGCTTATTTAATTTAAAATGGTAGATGGTGCAATTAATTTGTAATGTCATTCTTGCTACTACTCAAATTACATTCTTTGTTTTCTTATTTTTTGTCGAAAGTCCTCTGCACCTTGTGCCACAAATGTGATCACTTTCTCACTGTTATAGGGTGACTTGACTATACACAAAAAACTCTCCGTACAACCCCAGTAATTTTTGCAAGGTATTATATAAACATTTTCAACTCAAAAGGAAACAAAAGCAAGTAATGTTGAGTTTTACAAGATCATCATTACACAATTGATGGCGCAATCGACTATTTCAAATAAAGTGAATAAATTTTAACTTTTCATATTCTCAGCATACAGGGTGAGCTATGAAAACGAGAGTTGGATGAGTGAAATTCGTTTACAGCGTCCTAAAATATATATTCTTATAATTCTACACTTTAGGTCCACTCTAACTCCTAAACATGAAAACGTGCATGTAGTGGAGATGAGAGACAAAAACTGATTGACAATTTATTTTATTGCTAGTATTATTTATGTAAAATTTGGACTTAAACCTTAAGAACAGATTCACAGGCAGAGGGTATAAATTAAATTGGTTGGGATGGGCGTCACCAGGGAGGGAAGAGGGAGGAGGGAGGGAGAAGTTCCGTTACCATTAACACACGTCAGTCTTTAAGCGCGTGTACTTCCCCCCACCAACTCTCTTCCTGCCCGCCACACCTCACCGGATTGCAATAACGGAGAGGAGACGCAAGAAATGGCCCTTCCCAGATCTGTCAAATTGCACTGAAGTACCCAATACACATAGCATGTCCAGTTTAAACTGATCTGTGTTACAGAAACTGTAACACGTGTTACGAGAACTGTTAATGGTACGACACGGTTGAGTGATTTACAGATAAGTAGTTAATCTAGGAGAACGGCTGTCGAGTCCTCCGCATGGTACAGTGGTCAAGAAGGAAGGCATGATACCACGATTTTCGGGGTTCTGGGTTCGATTCCTCTTATAAAGTCAACAGAATTTACTCTCATTTTTTTGAGGGTTAGGGTTATTATTAGTGTTAGGGTTAGGGGAAAAAATTGGTGGATATTTAAAACGTTCCTCCGTTCTTTTTTTTGTTCTTTCTCGCTGTTTACGAAATCTATCACAAAAAACCATGGCACACAGTTTTAAAACTGGAAAAACGTATTCCACAATGTACAGCTATTTACTGTACATTGCTATGAAAATCTGGCTGAACTGAAGACAAACTAGATATGTTACATGTCTTATATAATATTTTCCCATTTTCACGGAACTGTTAATCGTCCTCTGGTATAACCTTCCCTGCGTACCAATTTAACCATTTTGTGATTGTTGTGACATGATTGATGATTGTACACAGAAGTGAAAATCTTCCCCTCCCCCCTGGTTGGTAACAATACTGCACTACAGACATGTCACTGCATAGTGGTAGCGGCAAGTGTACAAACTAGAGCTGTCTTGGCTAGGTCCATGCATGCGTACTGGATTTACACATGATGAAATTATTGATGTAGGCCTAAAACTTTTTCTCCGTGAGCCACGCCCGCGTCGTGAAGGTAGCCATGGAATTCGTAATAGATACAGACATTCGCGCATAGTCGAGGAATTTACACGAATATGATAAAATACCGTCGCGTCAAATACGGATTTGAATTAACTTTTAATCACTCAAAATCAATCATGTTTAGTGTTGAATACTATGTTTTGCCTTGTTTCAAACAGACAGCAATTTTCACAGAAAGCTCGCCAGGGGATATACTCTATTCTTGGCCCCTTATTGACATTTTTACGCTACTAGGTATTAACCCTTAAACGACAAAAAAAAAAAAAAAAACTCAGAAGAGAAATTTCAATCATGGGTCTTCTGGGATGGTAGAAGAGTGGCTAAGTGTAAGCTCTGAGGGGGATGAAGAGATAAGCCACTATAGCAAATGATGAATGCGTGTATACTCGAACATTCCAAATATTTTCACGATAGGACTATTATTGGGGCAGTATGGGGCCGGATGGGACAATGAGTTAGACAGAGAAAGAACAACGCGTCGCGCGAAAGCGCGTCAAAACTTTTGAGAATTTACACCGAAAATGTTCCTATATTCGCACGGATAATTGTTTAGTCACAATACTTTATTCCATGATACTGTTACACCTCACCCCACCCCCTACAAAAATTATGTGTCTTAAAACGTTATTTAGACGATTTTATTTTGGGGGTCAAAAACCATAGGGGGCAAATGCCTGCCCTGCCCCCCCCTGTGGCGCCGCCCCTGAATTTATCCCCTCTTTTGACAATTTTACTCCTTATTCACATGTTGATTCACCCCACCACCTTTAACTCTCAGGACATGTTAAGTGAAGTATCCGGCTTATTCTAAAATTTGGGAGCTTGATTGCCCTTTTCCAGTGCCTCAGGATTTTTGAAGCAACAAGTCCCCTTCCCCTGTTTTTTGGCGAAAATTTTCAAATTTTCGAATCATAACAATCTTCCATTTCAAATTTTTGAAAAAAAAGCAGCAGAGCACCCCCTAAAAATGTTATTTTCCCCCTTTGAACGATCTTTTCAAAGGCTTACTTTTGATACTTAAAACTTTTCTTTTAAAACAAAAAAAAAAAAAACGCAAAGTGCTTCTAGGATGCAGGGGTTGTGGAGTTATAATTTTTGAATCTCACTGAACCACACACAATTGGGGTGGAAATGCACACACCTATTATGTTATGTCATAATTCATTTGTGACCCAAGGCACCATACATGTAATCAAAGACGTACCATCCATCACTAGTCTGATTGTATTATCATATCTGAAAATAATTAATATGAAACAACCAAACCATATTAATAAAGCCGCTATAAATTAGTATAGTTGTATCTCCCTTTTGCTACCGTCATGGCACCGCAACTAGTCTAGACATGTGTCTTGTTTCCTGTTGTGGCTCACTGGTTTGTTTTCCCTACTCCATTGTTTATGCTCAGCACCAAGCACAAAGGCAGTAGGTACCATTTTTAAAGTCTTTGGTATGACCCGGCCAGGATTTGAACCCTAGACCTTCCGGCTGCAGGTCGGATGACCACTGCAGTCGGTGGAAATAGGAATGCCTGTCAGATTTGTCATCCCTGTACAGTACATATTTGTACCTTTGTACATATTTGTACATATTTGTATCTTTGTAATTGCTATGGTTTCGGTTATTTTCCAACTGTATCTCCGGATAATTCCTCCTCGATCGGTCAACTACTTGTCTAACCAAATCAAAAATATTGTCAAACCTTCAAAGTAGATAGCAGGGCTTTCAATGTATAATTTATTGAACGCAACATAATGGGCATGATGTTGTGTCAGTTAAAATTTCAGAAGTTGGTTAATTAGCCTAACATTCAGTCAGACAAAAAGGCAATGGCCCAACTTCTCTCTTCTTTAGAAGATTCGTTAATCACAAATATTCATTAATGGCTTGTAGAACTTAAATCACTTTAGACATGATAAGCAGGCACATAGCCACGGGGCGGGGCACAGGGGCACGTGCCCCCCAAATTTTTCAATAAAAGGTCTTGCACTGAAGGAGGAAAAAATAATTACGAGACCAGCCTTTTTGGAATACAAATATAAGAAGAAAAAAGGAAAATCTTGCACATTTTTCATCTAGTGTCCTTAAAATAGGCAAAACTTTCAAAGGGGAGGGGACACCCCTCCCATTAGACCCCTCCCTCCCCCAGGCCGGCAAAACTCAAACAACGATGTGCCCCCCCCCCCAAAATTGGTTAGTCTGGCTCCGGGCCTGATGATTAAGGGGTACCCGGTTTTATGCTGACAAAAAGGTTGTTTCTTTGTTTTTCAGAAATGCCTATATACTTAATTCACTGTTAAAAACACAATGAAACAATGTGTTGTTTGTCCTTATTTTTTCTTTAGCGTGTGTTCACGTCTAATACGTTGGTCAACCGTTCCTCTTGTAACAGAAAAAACTTTATTCTATGCACTTTCATAGTATTATCC
>JAIZAY010002076.1:0-11620 GCA_029531755.1 Holothuria leucospilota | reverse complement strand
AATAAAGGACCTACCAGTATTGTGTACACTTATCTTTCATTTTACCTTCCCTTTTTTTTTTTTACATTTAATTGTGGCACCCATCACCCCTGACGCACGACCACCAACGATTCGTATGTCAGCAGCTGACTACATTTCAGAAAGGAACAAGAGAGATTGCACAGGCTCCGGAAAGGTTTCAACTTGGGTGACTTCCATCACAAGATTCATATGATAATCATAGATTTTCTTGGCGGTGGGGCGTGGGGGAGAGAGTGAGAGATCACACATATATATATCCAAATGTTATGTGAGTTTCCATTCCAAATTTAGGTGACACCCTCCCCCCCCCCCCTCACCTTCACAACCAACCCTCCTTGTGACTGTGAATGATGTTGAATTCCAGATTCTATGTCAGCTCTGTTAGCTTTGCACAGACTCGGTATTAGAATTTATGTTAAACATAGAACGTCAGGTAAATGAAAGGCAAGTGACTGCACTCTCCTCATTCCATTATTAGTTAATGAACCATTTAGAACTTTGTGTGACAAGATAACACAGAAGAAAGCTATCTCATTTCCTTTTCTCAAAAAAAAAGGAAAAAAATTTTTTAGTCAACAAATACTAGGTATAAAGTTTTATGTCCTGCAATGTACTACAAGCTTCCAATAACAGACATCTTTGAAAATTTTTTAAGAGGGATTTGCATCACCCCCATGTAGGCACTTTAAATCTGTGTGCGTAAGCCACGCTCGTAATTAGTCTTCTAACTCGATTCTCCTTGTAGCATGACACAAACATAGTTTCACTGCTCAAGCGCACATGTCTGGTGAGCATATAAAGACCCCATGTGTATGTATCAAAACATTTTCTCTGTTGTGTGCTGTGCTCGCTAATATGGCACCTTGCTCTAGACATACTCTTGAATTTTGTACCTCGTGATTGTCAATCAAAGAAGCAGCCACCAAGTGAGACTTTTGCCTCTAAAACCACCAACTAAAAGAGTCCATACTTGAGGTTATGCTGCAAATCCATCTTTTAAAGCTTGGCAAAAATTTGAATTCAATGCAGTTTGTACTAGATTCATCAATCAAGCAAATAAGGAAGGGAGTGACGGAACAATAGATGACTATCCAACCCAAAACCCTCTACAGTGACCATATCTCTTTTACAGAGGCAATCAAATTTGACGCACAACACTTAGAAGCCCTTCTCCATCATCCGTAGGGACAGATCTCAAAAATAAAACCGTGTAAGGCTTCGCCTCCTCGAGTTTAACCCTGTCCTATGGAAAATGTTTACATATTCTGAGCTGCAAAGGCAGTACTTACATGACATATCATTCAAATGGTGTTTTATAGTGTGTATTGGGACAACTCTAACCTTATGACGCCGCAAAATAATTAGTATGGCCTGAAATCAAGGCCAAACAAAAACCAAAGTGGGGCCCACTGATTTCTAGTTTGAACCTGAGGAACCCATTTAGCCACATATTTTTTTCTTGAGTAATTTTGTAAATACGGGGCTGAGCACATATATACAGGAAGGAAAGTAGGCACTGATTCTACTAGCTTTACAAGTATTTATCACCAAGCTACACAATCAGGCCCATGTGCTACATAAGATTAGAGAAAATGTTTGAAGGAAAATATTAACACTTTAGTTGACGCCTGGATATTATGCCAAACAGCCCACTTCTTATGCCAGAATACCTAATTATGAGGGCAACCATTTAGCAAGCAGTGACCTCTGGGCCTTGAATTCTTTTTAATTCCCATTGTACATGTTATAACCCTTATATGTAACTATAAGATAACACTTAATATTAAAGGAAGCTATGAACACTGTGTTTGTACATTAATACCTGTAAACTGGCTACTGTCCTCCTGGGTAAAACTGGACGAGCAGTCCCATAATTCCACTATAAAAAGAAGGGAAATCAGAGAAAATGTTATGGACCTTGAAAGTGACCCCTGCGTTCACCTGACCTTCCACTTCATCCATGTCCGTTACTCAATTGATCCAAGATACTCTGTCATGATTAGAAATTGGCAAAGCCGAACATTCCATAGTACAATTTCAGAGAGACAGTAAAATGAAAAGAATTATACTTTTTCAATCACATGTTCTTAAAAATAGGCTCTAAGCCCACATTGACACCATAGCTTGTTCATAACTCAGATATTCCATTTAAAGCTGGGTTTATTCTTGTTCAATAACGACTAGACATTCCAGAGTTTGCGTCAGGGGTTAACAGAAAATGTTATGTAATACCAGAAGATTGCTCACATCACACATCTTTGTTTGTGTCTCTTATACAATAGAAATGTGATTACTTTGATCTTGAAGATTTTGACCCCAAACCCCTTTGGGTTGGGGGGGGAAACATAATGCATAACACCTCTATTTCAGATTGAAGTGATGTTACACGCAAAATTGCTAGTGTCGATGAATAAATATTCCAAGTATCCATATTTCATTTACATGTGTCAAGATTATATAGAAATACAAAAGATGTTCATTTAGTCTGCATGTATGACATCACAGATTTCCCATAATGAAATGCACTGCTGAACATTGTATATTTTCTTTCAATTTTTTTTTATAAACTAAATGCAACATGCTATTGAGATGAGATTTTTCACCAATATAGGGAAAAAAGTTCCCAGATTTTAAGTTTTTGTCACCAGAATACAGTCTCCCGGTTGCTACGGGAATGCAACCACGTTGCTAAGCTTGTGGTAATTGGATTACGTAAAAAAAAAAAAAAACCGTAAAACATTGACGTAATGGTTATGGACTCTAACAACGAAGTCAACCCATTGCAGTACAGTCTCCCGGTTGGGCCATGCAATTAACTGAACGACGCTTTTGAGGATTTTCATCTTGAATTGTGACCTTGGGAGAACGTCCTATTACACACTCCAACGGATACCTTGGCATGGGGCAAATCTCTCAATGCCTATATCTCGGTTCCGTGCTTCATGTCATTCTCGCTTGAAACATATATCTATGTATGTTAACAAATACCTATCTACGTATCCTGTCAATTTTTTAAGAGAATGCCACCACCATTTGACTGCTGTGTTATTGCATATTTTCATTTTGACCATCCCTTCCTGAACTTGCTCCACGCTAACGTGTACAAAAGTGTTTTGCCCCTGCCCTGTCAATCTTTTTTCAGGACATAATGTCAATCAAGACGATCAAACCTCCTTTCCTGAGAATTTACGCCTGGCTCTTTTTTGCGTTTTTTTCGATAAAAAACGAAGCGTTTAAAAAAAATTCCTCCCACTTGAGCTGAAAGGACTCGCCGTTACATTCAAGCACAAATACGTTCATAAACCGATGACCGTCATATGTTAATGAAATGCTTAAGTGCCGGACCAAAAAGCGTCCACAGTTACCATAGGGACCACGATGAAACTCATCTCTGAAGTCCGATGCTCACCACTGTGGATTTTGCACATACTGTTACTCGTTACATACATTATATATGCACTCTGTTCATGTACTGTTTGGTGAACTTGTGCTTCGCCATTCGCTGCTTATGTGGTTTAGGCTGTTTCAACTTTTGGGACTTGGAAATGGTTCTGACTTTGTAAATTGAAACATCATTATTTTATCACCGTATTAATCAAGTTCTTTGGGGGGGGAAGACGATTTCGTTTCTTTTACCGTGGTATGGAAAACGAAAACCTTTTCTGCCAAAGTATAGGCAGTAGGCACTAAGGCAGGCCCTAAGTTGCATCGTTTCTGGAATAGTGTACTCTTTTTTTCCTAGGGCTAGCCGAGGCTATAAGTATAAACATTTTTTTTTTTTTTTTTTTGGCTAGGCTAGTTAACAGTTACTGTAAAGGCTGGGCCAAAAGCTATTAATAATAACGGAGGGTATTTTTTGGGGGGGGGGTAAACGCAGCAGACTACCGTGTAACTCGTAGGTCAAAAAACAAGGAAACTGCAGGAATTTCACGCAAGTAACTTTTGATTAGGAATAGGGCGTAGGCCCTATGCCCCAGGCGTTGTTACAAATTCTTACTGGGTTTACGTACCCTGAGCTTCACCAGGAACTTAAGCCCATCGGGCTAGCTAGACTTTGTCTGTTATTATACTTGTCCACATGAAAATCTACAGGTCCACGTTTAATATGCCTTTGAACTCCTTTTTGGAGGAGATGCTTCACAAAGAGAGCACTTGTCCATCGGGGTATGATATTGAACAACGTGCACTTGTTCTGAGTAAATTTTTTAATTGTCCCGGGGACTGTCTTGGGCAGGGGTAATTGTCCGAAGCCTGTAATCCGGGAAAATTCCTAAGTTAGCAATACCTAGCCTAACTATAGAGAGTGAAAGCCATAGCTGAGGTCCACTTTGACTAGCCTGTCAGATTTCACACTTAGATTATGATGACGATTAAATACATTGAAGTTGTGTTTCAGTTTTAGGGGTAGGTTGGGTCTAATACACCCCAACCTGAACCATATAACCTGCCCGTCCAGTGTTCCATTCCTTACTGACTGAGAAACAGAGTAACACTTGTCTATAGTGTAGGTCTGTAGCCTAGGAACATAATGGATGCTGAATCTTGTTCAAGGGCTCACTATCCCCAAACATGGCCTCAGATGAAGCTAAAGGTATTGAGTTCCTTTTGCCTTTGTGACAAGTTTTTGTTTGATCTTGGGGGCAGGGGGTTAGCTTAAGCCCTTGAACCGTGCTGTGTGCTTCCGTTTAACTTCTCCAACACAGCCCACAAGAGAGCTGGTTGGCAAAGTTTGGTGAGAAAAATATTGTTATTTGAGTGTGAGAGTTCAAACGACATTATGGCTGGGAGATATGAACAATTTTGTACACTTTTAATGCACAAATAACGTCTATGGAGTGGAGTATAATGGAAGCAGCCAAAGACCTTGTCTCAAGGGTCAGTTAGCTAGTACTCTTGTCCTACAAGGATAGGAGAGGAAAACCGTGGAAGCGAGAAGAGCATCTGACAGTGACTACCGCATGAGTACAATACGATTAATCCATTCTGGTTGGCGTTTGGTCTTAGCATGGACCTACATTTGTTAATATTATATACCGTATCATTGTTTTATTAAAACGTGATAGAGTTTCAAGGCACGACCTTATTTGTAATGGCAAAGTAACAAGTGTAGTAAACGCAGTTCTCCAGCTACCCATCAGCCCTGTGTAGACGTATGTGTTTATCCATTTACCAAATGTTTCAGACTTCAATACTGTTTATTATCTATGATTCTGTTGATTCCATAACTTCCATACATTTTTATTGTGTTGATCTGTTGTCATTTGAGCCACTCTGATGAAGGTCATGGGCAAGGTTAGGGAAATCGCTTCTGACAATGTCCACTAGTGTAATACTTGGCTCCATGCCAGCTTTAGAATGACGTCATAGTAGAGTTGTTATATGTTTTTGATGGATGCCACTGTCCACATTCAAACGCATAGCGCAAATGTCGCACCCAATTAGTGCCTTAGGTGGTGTGCCTCTGATGGATATGCTTTTTTTACTGCGTGAACTCAGTCGTCTGACCTAGCACATTCAGAGAAGTGTTATTACAATTTATGCATATGACGTTATTATTTAGACCAATCAGACTGTGCGCAGTTCTTGCGCGGGCTCTTGTGATTTTTTGTTCTTCAGAGCCCCAACAGTATGAATTCCCGCGTGATCAGTTTTGATTTTAGACATCAGCTCACCCAGACTCGTATTTAGGACACTCTCATAAAATTTTGTCTCTCGAATCAGCTTTTTATTCCTGTATTCCATTCGAGTTTTGTTTTCTAAATGGATCACTAAAATATTGTGAACCTTCAAGGAACGTTTCTCTCCATTTTTCGGGATTTCTCCTGCTCGATATTTTTCACCGCTCGGGACTCAGTAAACTTGGTGTGAAGGCTCCGCGAACGCTAAATCATCGTCCTAAAAATCGGCATCCTTACATATTTTGGGTGGCAGCGGCGTCTGCCGCGACCGCAACACTTTCATCGGATTTCAAATGGGCAAAATTCCTTCCCATGAAGCCAACTTCTTGAATCAATAATGGATTTTGTGTAGCCCTAAAGCCGAGAATTCACCCTCAAGGACTCTTCAATAGACTTTAATCGCTAGGGTGAAACAATAAACATTTCCCGATAGAGCACTCTGTCGGCATCATTTCGCCAAACAGCCCGAACAATTATCAAGTTGTCACCGCACTTTCAGGCCTAGTATACACACTATACACAGCTTACAGCCAACCGTACGGTTTCATCGTTCAATTGACATTCAAAACCGTAGTTTTGACATTTCACACAACAGGACTCGCTAATTGGCCCACAGGCAACGAGTAACGTTAGACTTACAGAAACGGATCCGGCTACGGAAACTTTCTTCCACCAATTAACCAGGTAAAATATTAATAAGTTGAGACGGTTACTTCCTGTGACGTTCCTGAACAGAGACAGTGGTTAGCCTAATTTGCATTTCTGTTCCTAGTTTAGAGGACTAACTTCTGTGTCCATCCGGTAATCAACGGTGTAACGTTAGGCCTAGCCTAATGTTAACGTTAACTTAGTAATATTCCCAGTATCAGCGTTATAGCCCTAGCCTAGTAGATGAGCATAGTTTAGAACTTAATTTACTTGATGAGAACCCGGTTAAATCAGGATTCTGTCAACAACGTTTAGGTAGTGTAGGCCACGTAGGGAAGTCATCAACCAGACGACGCAGCCAACGTTAGCCTCATCTTAGTATAGCCTTAGGCTTAGTAAATATATAGGCTATAGGACAGGCCTAACGTGTGTTGCCTTACTAAGTATAGGAGTCCACCATGACGTCCCAGCAACCTAACCCAACAGAGAAGACAGACTACCACGATGCACCGCTGTCTATCAACAACAACTTCACTTCCAGAGAGCCATACGTCCTTCTAGTCACAAGATTATTTGGGGCTATAAATTTTTTGTAATTTTGTTTATTTTGAATTTGATAGCCCTCGGGCTTAATTTTGAGTGTTGTTTTTATAATATTTTTTGTCATTCTTTCAGAAGTTATTTTACATTTTAGCCTATCACCAGGGTCCAAGTCCAACATTAAGTTTGGGGCTGGGCCCAGAACTCTACCTATCAAAGTCCAGTTTTGTATTAGCCTAACTGTTTAGATTAAACTTTACTGACTCTACTTTTACAGCTGTAAACAATTGATGATGATATCAATATGCATGGGCCCTGCTACAGTGGTTTTATTCCCCCATCCTATGGGGTATATTTTATGGTAGTCAACACATCATAACCTCAGCATCGGTAATCCCATGATCATTTCTGCTGGTTTTATGGTTGCATGCATGTCATCTTATGAAGTCCTCCAGGCCCCAACTCATTTTGCCAAGGGTCTAGCTGAGTTGACAGAAAACAGGTCACAAGATTTACAAGACTTGTTCAGCATTCCATTAATTTGCATGGCTATAGCAGTGATAATTCAATATAGGGCCTAGGTCTGATTCTGTGAAAACATGTATGAATAGCCCAGTAGGTCCAGGGCCGAGATTAATGAAAGAATGTGAGTTCAAGTTGGGGATCTTGCAGAGGTGATTATAGGTCTGATAATGGCTCACCATAGGTATCTGTCTCCCAGCCCTTTCCCTCATAATCACCGGTCCCGAGATGCCACCCATATGAAGTAAGATGTAATTTAAACGAGATGTAGCTGATGATGAGGGACGTGCGTCAGCTAAAGAATCCGTTGTCCCCCCTAAGACTAAGAGTAAACCCAGATATGCTGAGAGTCATAATTCTATTTTCTTGTTGGTAATAAAGAATTATCATGCAAATTAATGTAAGGTGTAAATGGGTGTTGATGTTGAAGCTTAGTAGATACAGGTGCTACATTTGTTCAGTCATTGATGATACATTTTCGAATCCAGTAATTCTGTCCTCAAAATGTGGCCCTTTAGGTACCATACATGGAAATGACTGTCTATTCTCCCCACAGGTGATTAATCTTTACCTGTGTCGGGTTTTTATATGAGTGATGAACATATCTATAGCCAGAAGATTCACAATTTGTGTAAGTTATTTGTCTTTAAGAGCTTGCAACAAAGGTAATAATTGGATGGTGACCTTCATCTCGGTAGAATCAAATCACTCTCGTTATTGTGTAAGGTGTGCCTAGTGACACACAAGCACCCCCAGTCTGTGTTTCTTCCCACCCCACCTCAATCTGGTGTAAGATCAGCTGCCATTTTGTCTCAAACACACGTGAGGGCATATCAACCCCAATGTTTTTGCAGCCTGTTTTGTTAATGATCCTTACAGCATTAACCGCGTGTGCTCAGCTGATCAATATTTTCTTGATGGTTGATCGCCCATACTACGCTCTTGAGCTTGTAGATATTAAGGAGTCGTGATGGAGCACTATTGAAGTTAGCAAATGCACGACAAGAGAAGCCTTACCCATAATGAGGCAACCGTAGAAGGTAATAACTGCAATCATTGTGCAGTTTCTTCAGAAAGTAATATTAACAGAGGCCATCCGAGTAATGTGAAAACATTCTCGAGATAATTAGTACTGACAGTGACAAAAAGCGAGTCAAAGCTTAAGTAATGGGAACCCATTCTCAAAATACTGACCTTGTTTTCTGTTTACAATGACACACTTGAATGGAGGAGTGTTAAATGATAGGTAAAGATTTTCTGATGATTGCTTTTGTACAGAAGAATTGTAAATTGTCACAACAATTCAGGTGCCACATTCACTTGTGATGTGGTCTGGGCAGATGACCTCTATGACAAAAAAGATGACCTTAGGTACTAAAATGGAAAGGTCCATCTAAGGTGACTAAAGTTCATGAATAATGTATCCTATGTGAGCTGTCAGGACTTGAGTAACTGTCAGAAGCCATCCAGGGTTCTCCATTATGCCAAACTGAAACCTTACCAGTCTCCCTTCAACTTAGGCAGAGGCAAAGGATGCAGGGTAGGTGCTGAGGCATGTTAACAGTCACATGATATGCCTTAGCTTGATATTGCTGATGTACGGTAATGCATTACAAATTTAAGTCATTACTGTAAGTGTCAAAAGTTCTTTTCTGGTTTTCTCTCATTTTGACAATTTATTTTTAACAGGTGTTTCCTGAAAGAGTCTATGTAAAAGTAAACTCAGTATTAATCTTGTTGTTATGTGAAGCTGGTACCCCTGCTTGGTTCTTGCCTTCTTGGTTTATTCTTCTGCACTTTTCTTTCTGTAGAAGATGGGATAGAACGTCTTCTTTCTGTCTTGAAGAAAAACTGCTATTGTCTCTAAAGGTAAATTTGCTTGTTAAGAGCCACCAGGTGGTTCAAGTTAAAAGCTGAAGAACATACTAAAGTGTTGATATTTATGTGTATGGTTTGTCATTTGTCATTACCAGATGCTAATTTTTGATTTTGATGAACTACTGTATTACCACATACCCGGGAGGGAATTTTGCTTCATTGTTTGTGGCAATTTTGTTATTTGTTTATTTCTTTATTGTTGGGATTAACTTCACTCCTATCATAAACGAATCTCAAAACGGCGGTATGAGAGGCTGGCGTTTAATCCCTCTAATCCCAGTAATTTTGTGTGGGAGGGGGAAAAAGAGAGATTGAAGGCAAAAGGGTCCTGCTGCGGCAGAAAGTACAGATACAGTAGGAGTACTCTTGTGTCACGGTTGTGGTGTGGCAGCCATGGTCTGATCAGCCCTTGGTAATGCTAAGTGAGCCCTGATCATCTTCGATCATCTCGGTCCTCTGTTCTAATCTCTAATTGCAAGCTTATGACTGGTAGATGGATAAGTGCTTTTGTTGTTTTCATCGTCGATGTGGGCAGCCAGATAAAAGAGTGTTAAGATCCACATTCAAGTTATTATATTTAGTTTTACTTCTCACTCATCTTGTATTACAGTAGTGCTTTGGAATTAAGAGAAAGTTTTTTGTGTCATTACAGTTTGACCTTTGCATGTATATCACGGATGGTTAAAAGCCCTGAAAAAATAAAGTAGCAAAAATTTAGGATACTGGTGTTAGAGGTTGATGAGATAAGTGGTGGCTCCGAAAACCGCCAAAAGATGGTTTGCTATTTCGTAAGAATTTAGTCTAAAAGAAATGTTGGACTTCCAGGCAGATTGGGTGGTTATCATTTTAAAAGTCATGTTCTCTATTAAATGACATGTCAATATTACAAAATTTAGTATTCATGAGTAATATCATGTGCAGATTGTTACTGTCCTCTTCAGGAAATGTTTTTTTGTGTATTTCTATTCAGAAGAAAACTTAAATTTTTTTTTTTATGATGCAACATACATTGAATGATAATAATTTGACAGGTGACAAGAATGAGGAATGTAGGTTAATATGCTTATAGTACACTTGCATATGTTTCGATTTTTATCTTTATTTTGTTAGCAAAGAAAATGTTTTGAGGTTACTTTTGGCATTGTTATGAGTTTTTGTCTTGAAGTTAAAAATGGTTTGACAACTCCTAGCTTGAAGCTTACAATTTTTGTTAGAAATGAAGGACATTCATTCATTCATAAGGGTGAATTTTATGTCGAGACGTATGTTTTAGTCATTCCAAATGTTTCAGACTTCATACTGTTATTGATCTATTATCTGTTTTTCATACTTACTATATTTTATTGTTGTTTGTTGTTTTGCACTCGATGAAGGTCTGGTCAAGGTTATAATCGTCTGAACAATTGTCACTAGTTTAATCTTGGCTCCATGCAGCTTTTAGAATGACGTCTATAGTAAAGTTTTGTTATTGTTTTGAGGATGGAACGCATTAGAAATCGCACATGGCCAGGTGTGCTGTACTGCCGTGACACTCATGTCTGACCTAGCCATTCAGAGAGTGTTATTACAATTTATGCAATATGACGTTTATTATTTAGACCAATCAGACTGTGCGCAGTCCTTGCGCAGCTCTTGTGATTTTGTTTCTCAGAGCCCAAAGTATGCTAATTTGTGATCAGTTTGATTTTAGACATCAGCTCACCCAGACTCGTATTTAGGACCCTCTCATAAAATTTGTTCTCGACAGCTTTTTATTCCTGTATTCCATTCGAGTTTGTTTTCTAAATGACCATAAAATATTGTGAACCTTTCAAGGAACGGTTTCTCTCCATTTTTCCGATTCTCCGGTCGATTTTTCCCGCTCGGAACTCAGTAAACTTTGTGTGAGGCCCGCACGCTCTCTCGTTGAAACATCGGGGGGGCCCTTACAAGCCAGCATGAACTTTTATAGTTAATAGACTTTTATAAGTGTTTTTATTTTGAACATGTTAATAGCTCCAAGATCTGGAAAAGGAATTGCTCATTTGACTAGCAAACTGTGATTAATTAAAAGACTGAGTTTCCATATTATACGTAGGATGGGAGTGAGTGGCAGTCCTGGGAGGCAGGATGGAGTAAATACTGTATCTGTTTCATTACCTTGTGAGACAACTCAGGTTTAATCTTACAAGTTGGGATTTTCTTACCCTCAAATGGTTAAAACTAAAATTAAATTGTTTATAATGGCAGTTGAATAGTGTGAATCTGAATTAGTGTCATGCTAATGTAGGAAAAAAGTTTCAAGACTTCTTTGCAGTTATAAAACGGCATTTCTTCGAAACGTTGGGGGGTTT
>JAIZAY010002047.1:0-11788 GCA_029531755.1 Holothuria leucospilota | reverse complement strand
ACCATAATATAGCTTCCCAGGATTTTCAAATCACTAGGATAGTACTGTGTGGCAAGTAGATTCCTTTGAAATGCCGACACCAGGACATGCAGCTAGTGTTATAGATCTTATTCATACGACGTCCACAGGACCAATGGAAAATCGAAATGTGCTGAACTGAGGCAATCCCGTCACAAACTATAGAATGCATTACAATCCTTGTTTGTCCCTCCTAATGATAACGCTCGGTCTTGGTAAATAGATTGTATTACGTCAATGCATAGAGTTTATAGACGTTATTTTATGTGATCTGACGATAGTTTATCGCCGCACTTACGTACACACAAACACACTTCGGTTTAGTACGCACCAATTGAAAAATGCATAGACGCTGACGGAGAAATCCTAAGCACTTGCTGCAAGGAACATGTAAAGTGAATGTGCGCGTCAAATCCTACCGCTTCAAAAAAGGGACCATGTGCAGCCATAGGCTTCGTACGGGGTCAATATTTCTGGGGGTCATGGATGATTTTTTGCCGAATTTAGAATTCTGGAGGCCAAGTTCGCGAATTTTTGATACCGCTGTGTCAGGTGCAAAAGAGCATTAATTTATTTTCTTGGCTGTCCTCATTTGCCCGAATGGATTCCACTATTGTTTGCCCGAATTGGGACGAGCATATGCCCCTCCCCCACCTGCCGTACGCTTATGTTTGCAGCCGCGGAATGTAAGTTGGTTGGGCGTTGTGGAAATTTTTTATGCCTCCCAGATCCCGCGCAAGCCATACTACATCCCATGGCAGAACCAGACGGAACGTTTCTATGTAACTAGCACAGAACACATAGAAATGGCGTAACCTCAATTACTTTTTCCACATAACTAGTCTAATCAACTTGCAACAGACTGTTCTTTTATAAAAGTCCAAACAGGAATCAGTGAGTAAAATGTCGATAATTTTCCTTCTCTCCTTTTGTTTATACTATCGATTCTTTTCTTGCATTCACGTTTTTGACCTGAAAAATACCAAGAAGCTGAAACGATTTGACTTGAATCGTAATATGAACATTTGGCAGGTCCGTAAGCCCAAGCAGTTCCATTGCTTACAGCGCCTGTGCACGTACTGTCTCGTTCACCACTGCATACAGGTATCCTACACTCGGCTGTAGTGATACAGTGAAATCACAGGCCTGATTAGCTGATACATGCGCAGTCCTTTTTCTAGTGTCTAGGTGTTAAAGTCAATAGCATTTGTTTTTGGTATGGTTAACCGCGCAATCACTCACCTGGAATGAGAAAGCGTACTTGGTGGAGGCTAGTTGGCAGACTTCAGCTTTCGTTAAATTACTTTTTTGGAAAGGTAACAGTTAAGTTAATCGCTTAGTAGACCCCCCTCCTGTGGTAAATGGGCCACTGGATTGGCGTTCGCTTAATTTGTTTGCTATTGGGAGTGGGGGGGGGGGGGATATTATCTATTCCTTGGTTTTCGCCGACTGTTAGTAATAGTTCACACTCATCGCTATATGAGGGACACTCTTCATGTTATGTCAAGGGGGGGGTGGGGTGAATGTTTATCATTCGAAAACTAAAAAAATTTGGATAAAGAATGGATGCCGATTCGATCATTTCAAACTCAATCTTTTTTTGTCTTATACCTTCCTCATGTTGTAGTATTTGTGATGGAGTAGTATAGTGCTACGAATGACCCATATTATAACACACAACACATTACAGCTGTTATGAGGCACCAACTAGGGCTAGTCGGGTAGATATAGGGTTTGACCCTAAAAAAATTCCTACAAGTGAGTTTTATGCAGTTTGGTATTAGTTGAGGTGTATAATGTACCCAGGAAAAAATCCACCAAAATCCACCCATGGAAATGGACGAAATTAGGTCAAATCCAATAATGGCGGCTTTTTTAAACCCTTTTTCTCCTACTTAATGTCAAAAAGGTGTATGTAATGTAGGTTTTATTGTCAAATTTTATGGCCATAAAAATGTTTCTATGACTATCTCCGACTAAATGTTTCAAGTTCCCTTGCAAAAACACAATGATGACGTCACAATGACGTCCATAAAAACTTTCCATTGAAGGTTTGAATGCCTTCGTATAATGGTTTTGTTATAAAAACTGCAGAAAAGGGACGTGTAACTTGCGTACTTTAAAGGGTTTATGTAAAATTGTATGATCCTTGTGAAATTTTTAGTGCTGAAGCTTAGAGTGTTCAGAAGTTAAAGCCTTCCCCCCAGAAAAGTATTGCGCAATACCATGTTCTCAGGAAGAAAGGTGCAAGCGCCATTTTGTCATATTTTGCAAGCTGATATCTTTTCACAGGAATTAGATCAATGGCTGAAAATTTGTTTGTGGTGTGATGTATAGCTATATAAAAAGAATTTGATGTCAAAGCAGCATTACTTATCTCATTTTTGAAAACCTGGGCACTTGAAAATGTAATTTTTTACTTCCAAATGTAATTTTCTTAAATTATATGAATTTGCAGGCCTTTTATTAATTGTTAGATGGCCCTCATAATTTATATAACTTTAACATTATTCCAGGTCTATAAGCGAGAGAAAGCATAAACATTCAATGCCTTTAATTATTAAGTGCTGAGGTCCAAAACTGGTTGCTTTAAAATATTTCAGCAAAGGGACATGGGAAGGGCCAAAACGACTAAAACTGTCCTGCACGTGACCTTTAAAGTTAACCTATTCCTTATGGAACCCAAGTATTTTAATTATTAAAGTAAAAATTTTAGTAGTTTTTTTCGGATTTGAAATCCTCTTATGACGTTCAGATACCTAACTATTTGTTCAGATTTTAGTATTCCAACTTGAAATGCAATATAAAAGAGTATAAGTTTCATATTTTTAACTGTTTTAGTCTAAATATTAACTTTTAATCCCTTAAAGTCCACTCGGAGTGTTATTAATTTTTTAGGCCAAAACTGTTTCTAAAATCTCATTTTCATGACTATTTGACTGATAATTTTTAGAGTCATTATTTAGACTTTTCATTCGATTAAAGTGACATTTTTATCAGCAAAATGTTCACTTAAAAATCACAATTATGACTTGTCAAGGCACTTTCTACCATTTAAAGCTAAAACTTCCGCTTTACATTTCCAAACAAAAAGGTGAGTCAAACTAATAAAATAAAAATGGTAATTAAAAAGTCAAAAATATGTAACTGAAACTTTATATTTCATTTTAAAGTCAACATTATGAGGTCAGAAGTCCTTATAATGGAATAAAAGAGGCAAATACATGTGACCCTAATAGTCAAAATAATGAAATTAAAAGTCAAGACAATATGATTTAGGACAAAAGTTTGACTTTTTCAAGTCAAATTGATAACAGTAAGGGTGAGATTTTAGGTCACATTCTGTACTCCAAAAGTAAAAATATGACATTATTGGTCAACTTTATGAGATTTTAGATTAAAATAATGACAATCAAGGCTACAAGTTGGAATTTGAAAGTAAAAATTGTAAGATAACTGTCAAGATATTGAGATTGTAAGTCAAACTTGTGAACATTATAGGCAAAGTTATGACATTAGAAGTTGAAAATGTTTTTAAAGGCATTACTTGACCCCCCAAAAATCCATTTTACGACAGTTTGATTTTTTTGTTCCCTTCCCATATATCTGTGCTACCTATATTGATACCTATGTTGAACTCCAGCTACTTAAATAATCACTGGAAATGTTGTAAAGTGAATGAATCCTTCCCCAACGCTTACAGGCCTATATAAACCTACAGTAACAATAGGTGGCTATATTACGAAGGCCCTCTGACATTTGGTCTAGGGCCATGGAATGGATTGGAAATTTAGAAAAACATATTTTAAGAGTGAAATATTACAACTTCAAAGACCCGTATATTCACACTTGAGTGAATTATTGCAGGTTTGACTCAAAATTCTGTTAATATAGCACCGTAGTAAATCTCTTCACATTTGAGTTTTCAGTTATGTATCTTATTCCTGTAAAATGATATCATCCTGCAAAATTACTAAATAATTCGCAGACAGCTTTCATAATGAAAGTGAATGCGCCATACTTTTCTGAGGACAATACTCCTTGAAGGACCTAGGCTTGAAAAGTATGCCACTGCTATCATCCAGTTGTATAAACATTGTGGACCTGTGTTTATATCAAAGACTGTGGCTGTAGTGTATTCATGTGTGATGCTGGCCTTTTACGTCAGGGGCGTGTTATGGAATTTGGACCTCATTCGACAAATGGCCTGATAATCATACTTTAGGGACCTGCAACTGATGTGCCCCCTTTTTATCCAGTCTGATTCTACATGATAATAGCTCCAGTTCGATGGCAAACACGATAGCTTATACTTTAAAATCTTATCTGGAAGTTATACTAGTAGGTTAAAAATCCAACATTGCCAAACTCCAGAGCATCCAGCATATTCTGAACCTAGACATAGTATGTGTCATTCTTTCATTTAAAGCCGTTAGCACTATTGATACCCTACTTTCAACGTTCGTGATTTAACCTTGGCAAGTTTCACCGAACTAAATGAGGCCCTCGTGTGGGTCACTTGCTTGGCAGGGGCCCAACAAGGAATGGGGAGGGGTATGCTACTTACTTTGCCCCCGTCCGTTCCTGCTTAAAGAAACACAGTTTTACAGGAGCAATGTGCCAGAATACTTCCCCCATTTCTGCTTGCCGACACGACCATTAAGTGTACCAAACCCTTAAATGTGTTGATGACTAGCCCTGACTAAAAGCAGCTTTACTCGGGTATCACGTTGACCGGATCACCAATAGGTGTCTGTCTACAATAAGCTGTAACGTCGGGACGGACACGTAATGTGTCCTGTCCTCTTTCCCACACTTTTGAAATCCTTGGCAGCGGCGCTGTTAGTTGTGTCATATCCACGTAAATATGACTGTACTAAGTTCGTCCTCAAATGTTGTCTTTTTCCTGTGTTTTAAACAAATAAAGTCGTAAGCATTACACAGTATACTTTTTAGGTCCAGTTACCAAAACCAATTCCTATCATGCCTTTACCCGCTAAAATTTTTATCCTACTTACCTTTGCTACCTAGATGCCAAAACCATAAGAAGAACACAAGTTACTTTAAATATTTCTGTAGGGAAGTGCAATGGGTCACAGGTCAACTGGTACTACTGCTTTAAAATTCAACAATGGGGGGGTTTAAAAACCAAAAAAAAAACCATTTATCAATCGCACATGAGTGGAACAATTCTTCCTGTGATCAGCAGACTGTGCAACTTGAATAGATCTGTGTATTTAATATGCTCCCCCAATGGACATCAGCAATTTTGCAAATGATTCATTATTTCCAATTTTCATTGAACACATTTTGATGGACTTTTGATATCATTTGGAAGGGCTTCAATGAATAAACCCCTTGAGGACATAGAGTTTGGCCAAGGTTTCGTCAGCAGTGACACTGATTTTATTATGGGACTCAAGAAGTTTATTTGACTGTCAATGTGTTGTTCCCCTCATGTCCAACCCTGCCAAAAACTGATTGAAATCCTTACTACAAAATTTGGAGGGGTGGGGGTGGGGTGGGTACATTTTGTCTCAAATCCACCCAAGTAGGTACAAGGCTACCTCAGTAACGTACAGTGTGAAAGGAGCAAGAGCGAATCCACCACTATAGCAATTGAACCACATATAGAGTGGGCGTTGAGATGGCACACTCAAATATTTCACTACTCTAAGAAAAATACCGTATTATAGTTCACCAGCTTAATTCAGGGCCGCTCGGGAGGGGGACTGGAGCCCCACATAATTTTCAGTTTGAAGATGTTTTCTCTGAAAACGTCCAAAATAGCAGCCTACCCTTAAAAAAAGTCAAAATTCAGGAGTGAATTGTCCAGCCACCAATCTTACAAGCTCTTGATGGCAGGTACTGCAATTGTAGAGCTTAACTATTAATTGTGACTGTATTGTGTAGGTTATACACTGCTAATTTGATTATGAAAGGGTGCGACCAAACCGATGAGCAGCTTAACCTGTAGGCTAAAGAGTATCTTTTAATAAAGCTTTACTGCACTTAACATAACTGCTTTGCCCATTAATTGAACAGGTGATAGCCAATTGTTAGAGCCTAGGGTAAACTCTACAGGGATAGGCTCATAACTTATACACCACAAACAGCGATGCTACCACTTGAATTGACTAGAGACTTATTTCAATGGAAAAGCACAGCTTCATGACAATCAATTATGTAAAAATAGGAACATCCGAATATCCAGCAATTAACAACCCTAAATCAGGTTACTAAGCAGTCACTGCCGTGTTGGATTGAACATTACATAGTTCTGGTTGTAACGTTGTTGAAAACAGACACGGACAAACAAGGGTGGTACCAGATGGGAGCAGGGGGCATGGCCCCATCGGGGAAGGCTGACTTCGAGGAACTTTCCCAATTTTGTCAGGGAGCCTTTATAGGTACGATAAAATATGTAATTCCGAAGACGTCCAGTGCCCCCCCCCCCCGACAACTTACTTGAATTTCCTCTCATACACAGCACGTTGTACGATAGCCCCCCCCCCCCAGTTTTTCAGATTTTCTTTCATGAAACCCCAAACTTTCAGATTCTTTCAAAAGAAACTAAATATTTTCGGCTCGCTTCGGGAAGCCAAAATTTGATTTCTTTCCATATCCTCCCAGCAACCCTCGCCCTTTTTCAAGTCCTTCAGACCGCCCCTCCCGCCAAAGAGTTTATGCCCCTGTAGAGCAAATCCGGGGCCATGGCACCTCTGGACAAACTGTTGAATGACCAAAACCACATTTGTTTCTCTCTGCAGTTCGCTCTGTCACTTCCTAGCTTTACTACATTGTAAAAATTCTTTAAGTAAAAATACAACCCCTGGAAACCTAAATGGCAAGCAATCAAGAAGACTTTTTGTATTTTGCATGGAATTCTATTAGTAGGCAAAGACCAGTCGTTTATTGGGTGGTTTTGGGGACTTAATTGTAAGATCATAGGTGAATTATGAAAGCTTCAGGTCTACAGTAGTACTGTTGGTCAATTTAATCGTAAAACCATCATGCCAAACAAAATTTGAGTACAGCAAAACTTCCTGTAATCAGCAAAAAGTGTTATTTTAGGTGCATTTACCGTTACAATGACGTAAAAACGGCCATTTTGGAAATGACCCATTTAAATAAAGATCTTGTGAACCGATTTTGGTGGATTTTTTTGATATGTTTGTTTTTTTGGGGGTTTTTGTGTTCCCCACATCCAAATTGACCAAAAACCACTGAAATCTCACTTGTAGGAATTTTTTTGGGGTTAAGGTATATTTTGTCACAAATCTACCCGACTAGGCAACCAGAAGGTCACGACGCTAACAGAGGTTTTGAACTCTGTCACTTTGAAAATTCCCGCCAGCTGGATTGTTCGAGGAGCTTTTGAAATGGCCTAGATTGTATATGTTAGAGGAACATTACGTCATGGCACATTGTGTTAACTGCTTAGGCGTATTCTGGAATCTTCCCAAGTCTTCTACCTCATTCTTAAAATCGAATGTTCTCGTCAGCCTGTAACTGACATACAAATATGGAAGAGACAGACACACCAACCGAGTACACACTACTCGGGAGACCGAAGTAAAAGTAAATCGATTGAGCCTCAGGCAATCTGAACACAGTATTTTACCTATAACAAACGTCTACGTTTTTGCCCTTTGCTGTAGCCTGCTACTGAACTGTGTGGACCAGATAGCCTAGCCTGAAGTCCGTTAATCGCGGTTGGGTACCAAGACCACCATCCCCTAGCCTTCACTATCTGTGCATATCCGATATCAACGTCGTCTTTGGAGGCGCCAAGACCATCAGTGGCGTAGCTAGAGGGGGCAGGGGACGATCGCCCCCCCCCCCACAAAGCCTCCGAAGGCCTCTGTCGGAAATTTCTAGTCTCTGTCGGAAGTTTTTACCACCTCAATTAAAAATTTTTACAACGGAAATTAGTAGCTAAAATTATATATTCTTAGGGGTTTACGTACAACACTTCTTATGTTTTTAAGCAGAATTACACATCGAAATGGTTACTGACAAGGCCTGGAAGTGTCATTTAAGGCAATCTCGGAGATATTTTAATGTAATTCTTTTCCGCGCGCTACACGCCAGATGATGGTGACGCTACGCTTAGATAGTACATCATTACTTCAAGATAATAATCTGTCGGAAATTTTTTGCTTTTGCCCCCCCCCCCTTCCACAAAAATATCTAGCTACGCCACAGAAGACCATCCTGGTACGAGTGCCCTGCCGAGCAAAGACTAGAGATAAGTATACCGATTACATATTGCAAATATAGGCCTAAGTGAAAATTTTATTTTATTTCGTAGAAATTAAGGAAAAGGGGGGTTAAATAATAATCAGTTTGAAATCTTAATCTCATTCTTCTGAATCTTTTCGCTGTTTCGGTTCTGTGTATTGTACCTAGCCGTAGCACAGCGTTTACACTTCGTTTATCCCACAGTGTTATTTTTTCAGTTACAACAATTTATCACGCTGTATATGTGAAATCACTATGAACAATGGTCAAGTGGTTTCTTCAAAGCCCGTCGGAACCGCTACGGTAAGTACGGTATTTGCCGTACCACTTTTCAGCTAAGAGAAAGAGAGAGAGAGGGGAGAGAGAGAGAGAGAGAGAGAGAGAGAAGGAGTAGGGCAGTGGTGGGAGGGCAGTGGTGATTGTTAATACACTTACGACTAAAAAAGCATTCTGAAAACGGCCTTGCTAGTCCGTCACACCTTTGCTATACTACGATCAGCTCCAAAAATATCCCAAAGATAGCACCATGTTGCATCTAAGCAACCTTAAATTAACAAAAATTTCTCAAAGGTGAGGGGAACGCCGCCTCCCCTTAGACCCCTATTTCAGGATGATACCTTTATATAGTGACAAAGGAAGGATCCCTACTGCTGTATACAAAAACGCAGGGTGCATAAAAAAGGTACAATTTACGCGCCGCCACTGCAGTCAGTAAAAATATCCAGCCAGTCGGAAAAATTAGAATTCACTAAATTATGGACATTTTCCAGCCATGTACGATCAGCTCAAAAAAAATCCCAAAGATAGCACCGTTTTGCACCTAAGCAACCTTAAATTAACAAAAATTTCTCAAAGGAGAGGGGGTCACTCCCTCCCCTTAGACCCCTCCCCCAAGACGACACATTTATGTAGTGACAAAGGAAGGATTCCCACTTAAAATCAATATTCCACTTGTATTAACTTCCCATGGAAATACACAATTTCATTTTTCAAAATCCAAAAGCTTCAAGGGGGCTTCGCTCCCTTGAACCCCCACGAGGGGTTCTACCCCTTCGAACACCGAAAAATACCCCGAAAAATACCGTACCACTTTTAAATACCTTCCGACGGGCCTGGTTTCTTGTCATATTTAATATGCACTTTGATGAACAGAAGTTTTTTATCCCTGAAATCTACGAACCTAAGTACAATATCTATTCAGGGATGTGTTTCTCATTTCAAAACAAGAACAAGAGACAAGATACGAACCTTACATTATAGGGCTAAATGGTCCAGCTGGCGGACCAGCTCCGCACTCGATCATTTCAATCCAAATCCGATCACACGAATTATCTACATTCTGGGTTGATGATCCTCTGATCCGGTTTTGGTTTCAACGCCAACAGGACGTTTCAAGAGTTAAACTATTTCAGTAGTTGTCTTTCGCCAAGTAGTGATGCCGTTGTCATCAACAGTGATGTGCCTACGTGTTTCCCCACCAAACCTTACTTTTTGTTTTGTAAGGTGTCACATTTATGTCTCGAGACATGCATTATTATGCCTGATGTCATGTCTCCAGGTTAGGTTAGGGTTAGAGATATGAGGAAAGGTTAGGGTTAGAAGTCTCGAGAATTTTTATCATTCATGATATCATGTTACGGAGTGGATGATTTCCTTCAAAGTAGCTTTAAGGAGCTGAGTAGTGGCGTACTTCCAAAATAAATAGATCATACCAAACGAGATGATTACCCTCTGTGCTGGGCTAATTTTAAAAATATTAATCCTAATGCGTTTTATATTCTCATTTAAGATAATCTTGCAAAGTAATTTTGCAATAACGTTCCTATACTATTTCTTGTGTTATTTGATTTTACAATTTGTTTTTTGAATTTCTAGTTCGTTACTTTTTCTTCTGGCACCGGCAATTTTGAATCCTTTCCACTTGTATCGGTTCTGATCGATGTATCTACCCAGGCATGTAGTACACACAACTCACAACGTACGTACGTATGTAGTATATTAGCGTTACTAGTGGCATCATCTGCAGGAGGTTCATGAACAACATTGTGGATTTTGCATGTATTGAAACTGTTTTTTTTTTTCGATCAATGAGTTTGCTTTTCGTGGTAAACCTAGCCTAAGTTAGGCTAACGTTAGTACTGTTAACGACAGTAACAAGTGTAGGCCTACTGTTACATCAGACACACTGCATGCATGTCTTTGATAAGTATCGGTATCGGATCGAATCGATAAACCAAGAAGCATAACCGGATGTGACGTAACGAAGTCGGCGGGTCCGAGAATTTATTCTGTTTTGGCGGCTGCTCAGCTCCTTTAAATATTCATCTTGACGACCCTGGCACAACCACTTGTAAAGAATCTTTCAGATTGTTAAATGCTGTAAGACCACCTCATGGAACAACCTAATCCTCCTTACAAGTTTGCTTACCCTAATGGGACATTCTTTTTCCCTCTCCTACTTCTTATTTGGGTTTTAAGTTTTTGATAAATATGTATCCGTAACTATCAGGCATATCTTACAAGACATGTTAATATTCGTTCAACCTTTGCCTTAAGAAGTTTTTTGTTTCCAATTTTTAAAGGGGTCTAATTAATTCCACGGCAAGGTTTTATTTACTGGTCAAGATGTCAGTATTCAGTATTGAACAGTATTCATTATAGTTACATTATAGTAACAGGCGGGGTAGGGCCTGTGAATAGCGGGTCCCTCTGATGTTTTTGTTGCTTTCCCTTTTTATGATGGAAAGCCTGATGATTACAGTGTAATCCCTGAACTTAGCCAGCACTCTAAAAAAGCATGTACAGACATGATTTTATCAGATGTCGCAATTTTTCCCATATATTTTAAATATGTCTTGATAGGAAATAAAAATTCCTGAAACAATTGTATCTTTCTAAAACACGTAAATAGTATTTACGCACTTAACAGTACTTCCTTGGCTTTTGTGGCATATGGAATTCAGCAAGTCAGTCTTTGGTGGTACGTAAGGTAGATAGTCGTGTTGGAAACACATAAGGGGTAACGTGAATAGTTTGTGTGCTTTGCGAATTATTTTGTACATCTGTAGACCCACAGGGCCCCTCAGCGTTCGAATCTATTGGTTACCAGGACAGCTACGATGTTGTAATTATAGCCTCCAGTTAAGTCAAAATCCGTGATCGTGCTGTCCGTATGTATTGAATCGAACTCCCACAGCCCTCTCATTACTTTGATGACAGCTCTCCAAGTCGACAATTTCTATTATGGATCAGACTGAAAATAAGCACTGCTTTGGTTTTAAATTAATCCATACCGTTACCAGGGCTGGAGTCGAGTCCGCCGAGTCCGAGTCCGAGTCCCTGGTATCCGAGTCCCTGGTATCCGAGTCCGAGTCCTAATGTCCGAGTCCTGATGTCCGAGTCCGAGTCCGAGTCCGAGTCACCGAGTCCCTGTGAAAAGTGAACTTGTTTTGTTTTGAGTGCGAGGACGAGAACTACAATGAAATAGTATTATTCAAGCCTTTATTCCTTCCCCTTATATTAAAAT
>JAIZAY010002073.1:0-11635 GCA_029531755.1 Holothuria leucospilota | reverse complement strand
CTCAGAAAAATTTAAATTAAAAAAATATTGGCCATTTTCATAATTGGGACGGGCCTTTTAAGAAATTTTTTAAAAAGTATTTCTTTTTGAAAAGGGGGTTTTTTTAGAATTTCCCAAACTCCCTTGGGTACCATCTAAAAGCTTGGGGTTAAAGGGGGAGGGGGAAAAAAAAATTTTTTAAATATGGCCTTAAAAACCTTATTTCCCTTACTTCACTTTTGTAAACTATTTTCTTTTTTTTTAGGTTTATGTTATAAGTGATTTTTTGGGGGAAATTTTTGGAAAAACTTTTTATGCCTGTTTGTGCCTAATTTCTGAGTGGAATTTTTTTAGTATATTTTTTATTTTCCCCCATTAAAAATTTTAAAAGGATTTTGTCCCAACAACGTCCCTACTTTGGTTATTTTTTTAAAACTTTTTATGTTTTTTTTACTATTTTTTAAAAAAAAACCCCCTTTTTTTTATTTGTTAAATTGCCCAAAAACCCAAAGCTTTCCTTTAAAATTAAATTTTAAAATCGAAATTTTTTCCCAGGTCACTTTTTGGGGCCCCCCCCCCCCTTTTAAATTGGACAATTTTTCTTTCCCCCTTAAATTAATTTTTGGAATTTTTGAATTTTTTTTGTCCATCTATACCAATTTTTTTAATTAGTTATAAAATTTAAACCACAGTTTTTAACTTTTATGAAAAAACCCCTTTTTTTAAATTTTGGGAAGAAATTTTCTTTTTGCAGTTTTCCCTTACACGTACGGAAATTACTTTTTTAAGTTTTTTAAATTTCATGATTGGGGGGGTTTTTTTGCCATTTTTAAAAATTTTTTAAAGTTTCTTTTTAATGGCCCTTCTAAAAAAATTTTTTTGTACCGTTAAAAAAAATTACAAACCTTAAGCCCTTTCTTTGGTATTTGAAAATTGTTTTGTTTTTAAAGAAAACAAAATATTCCAATTTTTTTTTTAAAGCTTTTCAAGCTACCCAACTAAATTTTTTTTTTGATTAAAACCCCTTTAAAAACCCAAAACCCCCTTTTTAAACCCTTTAAACGGCCAATTTTTACTTTTTAAAATTTGGGTTAAAATTTTTGCAAAAATGTGTGCGGGGGTTTGTGGGGGGGAAAATTTCAAGTTTAATTTTTTTTTGGAAAACCCAGGTGAATCTTTTTAAAATTCAAAAATTTATGAGTTTTTGAATGGGTTTCAAAATTTTTGGGGGAAGGGTTTAGAAATCCCTGGTTGGGGGGGGTTTTTTCCCCTTTAAATGGTTTAAAAGGGCCATCCTTTTTTTAAATTTGGGGGCCCCCCGGGTGAAAATGGTTCGGAAAAGGGTTACACTGTGTGATGTAAACATCTTCTTCTGCAAAATATTGAAAATAAAGAGTTCTTCAAGATAAGTCAACTTCACATGACATGATAAACAATTACTGAACGTTAACAGTGCATGAAGTCACTGGGGTTGAGTTTAAAGATGGCCTATTGGTGGAGGTCATAGGCCATTCATTGTGGGCAGTAGAGCCCAAAGGTTGAAAAGGGGGACTTTGATGAATCTCCTTAGAAGTATGAATTGTGCTCAAAGGTAATGTGAGATCACGCGGGTTTAAAAAATTTGAAAAATCCTAATGTACAAATTCTTGAACCCTCTTTAAATTTTCGGTTTTAATTTTTGGGAAAAAGATACTAAAGCCGCGGCTATAAAAGAAAAACCACAAAATTAAATTTTTAAATTTAAAAATTTGTGCAAAGTTATCTTTTAAAACAACATATAAAAAGGGCACCCTCACCCCCAAAAAAAACTGCCTTCACAAGGGGGTTTTTTGGGCGATAAAAAAAATCCACATCAATAAAATCGGATAATATCGAAAAATTTAATACTTTTTACATATGTATATCGATGTATCGCCAAAATGGATAAACCTGTTGTAGACAAGGCTAAATGTGCCTGAAATAATCCTCAAAGTTTTACAGCTAATTTTCTAAATCAGGACAAAATCGATGAATGAATACTGAAATTATAAACACTATTTCATCTTTAAAAGTTAAATTATTGAAATTCTGTCCCCGAAAAGTTTTGTTTTTTTCTGTATTGTCATGTTGTGATAAAGGTATTTCATATGGCATATCACGATATGGACTTCTTCTTCAAGCAAAATAAAACATATTTTAAGACAAATTTATCTGGGATTTAAAAAGGGCCATAGCTCATGAAACTGAAGGTGCCCGAGACCGAAGGTCTGTGAGACTGAAGTTCCACGAGAATTACTGCACTAGAATCATATGTTCGTGTGGGTTAAATGTAGGTCTACTGTGGGCCGACAGTTTTGAGAAGGGAAATCGCGGGGATTAACAACCTAACAACCAAACAAAAAAATTAAAAAATTTTTAGGGAAATTCGGGGAAATTTTTTTGCTTGAACTGTGGGATGCCCTCGGGGGTCCCTGGATCAAATAATATACTGTAATTGCAATCATCGTAGCTCTATTAAGCAATGCTTTGTGAACAGTGGAATGAATTCAGAGCAGAGATAAATGACCAGCCTGAAGCAAGTTTAGTTTAGTGAGAAAATGATCTGAAAGGATAAAACATCCATTAAAATTAAACCATTTTCAGTCTTGCGGACTCTAATTGTATTTCTGTCAAGTGGACTTTTGGTCTGGCAAACCCAAATTAAGGTTCTGTCCCCTAAATTTCTTCCCGGCTTCACGCAAAATACCCCATGCAATTTCGGGTTTTGCAGCCCTTTCGGTCTTTTTGGGAAATTTTTTTTTTCAAAAAGTTTCATCAAGAGCAACTTTAAACAAACATTTCTGAGGCACATATTGAAAATAATGTAATTGCTATTGTACTTAAATCATGAAATAAGACCCTCGTCCTTGCAGTATGTTGAAAAGTAGAGGATATTGTAGTATCTATATTGCTAGTGCTACCTCACAACTTGAAAACAAATAAAGAGGAATGTGTATAATTCTCCAAGGAAACATTGATATTGTGATCTCTTCATATCCCATTACAATAATTATGAAATAGTTTACATTTGCCTCAGTGCACCCTTTACATAATTTTCCCCATACATAAAATGGTATATCAACACAGGGGAAGTACTGAAAATTTGTCACACGTCACTGTAGATAAATTTACTGTACAGTATCTTTGAATGGTATATTTGCTTGGGATACATCTGATGTGTGTCATAATGTGGGTGTAAAACATTTTCAAATCTTTTAAAAGTATGCGAAACCATTGGTTACCCAAAACACGGAAAATTTTAAGTAAAAACTAATATCCCACACAATGAAACCTTGAAATTTTATAGTATAAAGTGCCCTGCAGTTGACATTAGAAAAAAGTGGTGAAAACAGCTTCTTTCAGATGTTTGGCACATCAGTTTTGGACTGTCCCTTTACCTTTACAAAGGCCTAAATGACAATGTCCCTTTACTATTGAAAATCAAACTTTTATTGGCATTCACCCCAAACCCCTATTTTGACACAGAATACAAATTTTTGTTTTACAGTATGCCCTCTTAATGCTTGTTTCTATTCATACAGTATTTACTGAGTTTTTATTCACTAGTTTTCATGATGGCCAATCCCACCCCTTTAAAAAATTTGGTTTCCTAATATTCTTTAAAAGTTGAATAATTGACATTTGGGAAGAAAAAATAAAGTTCTACCAAAATTTCTCCCAAAGTAGTGGGATTTCCCCTTGAGTGCCCCCAAAATTTAAATTTCCCACGCAGCCAGTGTCATTGAAAGACATCGCTTGCCAATTAAAATTTTAATAAGGGAAATCCTATTGGAACATTTTGGTAACAACCCTTTAATTTCAAAAATTCCTTAAATTAAAAAAGGGAAAACCAAATTTTTTAAGGGCTGCATCTGGGCCCATCATGGAAAAAACTAGTGAATCATTAAAAAATCTAGTTAAAATTGACTGTATGAATAGAAAACAAGGGCATTAATGAGGGGAATACTGTAAGCATCTATGATAGCTGATTGCTGTGTCCAATTATAGTGTAGGAGTGAATGCCAATAAAAGTTTGATCTCAATAGTAATGGCACATTGTACAGTGTAGGCCTTTGGTATGGTAAGGTACAGTACCAATACATGATGTGCCATCATCTGAAAGAAGCTGTTTTCACCACTTTTTTCTAATGTCAACTGCAGGGCACTTTATACTATAATTACAAGGTATGCATTGTGTGGAAGATATTAGTTTGACATTAAATTACAGTGTTAGGACTTTCTTAACCAGTTTTGTATAAAATGAATTGCTGAGGTAGAGTGGGTGAAAAACCTTGCACCTTCTTTTTAGGAGAATAGGAACAGATGTGTCAATTCCAATTCTGAATTATGCTGAATCCCTCCTACAGTGTGGTAGGAATGGAGTAAACATTGGCAAAAAAGAAGTTGACATCACATGTTTAGTTTTGGGATAAATGCAGCTTATTCTTGTATAGCCAATAACCAAGTTTGTTATATACAGTACCTCATTTACATTAGCTTGAATTTTAAACGAATAGAAATATGTCTGATATCTGTGTTAATAAAATGACTTTCAAGTTGACAGTAACAATGTTGCACAAGCAGTGATTCAAGTTTTAAACATTACATTAATTCTAAACTTTCAGAGAAAGCCATCTTGTCCTCAGCCACACTGGCTAGCATAGATGCAGAGGGGTAAGTTATACTGTAAAAAGTGATTACTTGGCATTTGTAGTGTACCCAGTAAGTGATAGTGTGAAACCTTCAAGCACAGTACATATGAACTGCTTATTATTTCTTTGATTCAGAAGAAATGGAAGAATAGTTTTTTTTCTAGGAAATTGGATTTTGTTCCTCTTAAATCATGCATGTGCAGTATATTAAATGTACAGTAACGTAATTGTCATACAGTAAGAATAAAATATTACCAATACAAAGATAGCTACTGCAGTACTTGCTCAACTTGATCAATTAGTGGCCCTGACAATTGGGCTTACAGTAGAACAAAAACATGGAAGAGCCCATGTGATTGATTTTCAAGTTTTTCACATTTCCATAAGGTTATACAAGAGTAACTTTTTTGGATATAGTATTAATGCTAAAAATTTGGTTTTTGGTTTGGATAATAAGAGAAACCTATGCAACTGTGCTGGCATGTGTGTGGGTGCATGTGTGTGCGTGCGTGTGTGTGTGTTTGTGACACTTTACTCGTGAACATGATATCTCAAGGGAAACTCGACGGTTCTCGAACTTGGTACATACTGTAGATGCCTGGCTTCACAAGCAAGGGCTTCTCTTTTCCATATTTTCCTGGCAAGGCTCCAGATCCACTATGGTGTACTGTAGATGTACCTTCTATGCTGTAGAGGACTTTAAAACCTGTGAAACCTTCAAGCACTGAGTAATAATGAAAAACTGCTTATATTTGATTTTGATTCAGAAGAACTGGAAGGAAATAGTTTTTTTTCTAGGAAATTGGATTCGGTTCCTCTTAAATCCGTCATGTGCAGATATTAAAAAATGTACAGTATAACGTAATTAGTAATTACTAGTACGGAATAAAAATATTACCTAACAAAGATAGTACATGCAGTATTTGATCCAACTGATCAATTAGTGGGGCCCGACAATTGGGCCCCTTACAGTAGAACCAAAAACAGGAAGAGCCCATTTTGATTGATTTTCAAGGTCTTTCACATTTCCATAAGGGTTATACACTAGGAGTAAACTTTTTTTGGATATAGTATGAATGATAAAAATTTCGGTTTTTGGTCTTGGATACTAAGAGGACTAAAAACCTATGGGGCAATGTGCTGGATGTGTGTGGTGCATGTTGTGTGGTGCGTGTGTAGTGTGTTTGCTGACCACTTTACTCGTGAACATGATTATCTAAAGGGGGATAACTCGACGAGTTCTCACAATTGGTTTTTACATACGTAGATGCCTGGCTTCACAAGCAAGGGCTTCTCTTTTCCATATTTTCCTGGCAAGGCTCCAGATCCACTATGGTGTACTGTAGATGTACCTTCTATGCTGTAGAGGACTTTACCCAGTTGCACTCCTGGCAGGTAGTTGTCTCAACATTAATTCATGCTGGGTAATGTAAGTGAAATTATCATTTTAAAGCCCAATGCTAACCTTAACATGATCCATCATCCCCACTCACAGCACCCCTTTCCCTGGAAAAATTACATCGTTAGTCCGAGTTAGGCTTATAAGAATGGTCACATTGCGATTTTTGGTTTCATTGACAAGAGAAACCTATGCAGTCATGTTGCGTGTGTGTGTGTATGTGTGTAGGTGTGTTTGTGAATTACCTCATTAACACAATATATCAAGAAGGGAAACTCTAAAAGTTCTCAAATTTGATACATATAGATGCCCCATATTGAGAGAAGAACCCTATTGTTTTTGGTGGAGGTCAAAGGTCAACTGGGGTCATGGGGTCAAACACTGAAAACCTTCAGGTAGGTAGCTTGGATAGACTTTTTTAGTATGTGGATGTGTTATGATGCGAAGATGAATACTTTCATTTTTGGTGGAGGTCAAAAGTCATCTGGGGTCACCGGGGTCAAACATTGAAAAACTTGTTAACACAATATCTCCAGGTAGGAAGCTTGGATAGATTTCATACTTGGTATGTGGATGTGTTATGGTGAGAAGATGAACTCTATCATTTTTGGCGGAGGTCAAAGGTCATCTGGGTTAAATTAAAAAATCCTGTATATGCAATGGGACAGAAAGTATTATGTGCAATCTCTCATGTAATTCCTTATTGAAAGCAGTCATAGGCTGTTGTTTCATAAGATAGACCAATGGCAAATGAACTTTCATGAAATGAGAAAAAAAATTTATCCTCTCCTCCCACCATTGCTATGGTATGTGGATGTGTTATGGTGAGAAGATGAACCCTATCAGTTTTGGTGGAGGTCAAACGTCATCTGAGTCAAATCCAAAAATCCTGTACAGTATATGCGACAGGACAGAAAGTGATGTGCAATCTCTCATGTAATTCCTTATTGGAAAGCCAGTAATAAGAAGTGCTATTGTTTATTAAGATTGACCCCCCCAATGAGGACAAAATGAAAATTTCGTTATGAAAAAATGAGAAAAAAAAACTAAACAATCATTCCTATCCTCCCCACCATTGCTATGGTAACCACACAAATTTTGCCGGCGATGGAACGGAAGTGAAGGAAAGGAAACAACACGTTTTGAGGATTTTTCTGACATTTTAAATTTCCTTCATGATTTTACCAGGAGAAAAATGAATTCTCAATAGCATTAATGAGTATAACAGCTCTTCTCACAAGTGCAATTATAACATTTAAAAAATGAACATGTCCTCATGAATTAAATTGGAATGAAAAAAAAAAAAATCACCTGCGACAGGACGGTATGGGACGGAATTTTGTCCACAGTTGCTCTAGACTGAAAATAGGCCTAGAACATTTGATTTTGAACTTTAATGATGTGATTCTTAAGCAAGTTGATCAACTAATTCCAAGTTATAATATGAGTTGAAACTTACTGGCGAAATCTATAATAATTAGTTCAGAATCAGATAAAATACAAATGAAATGAACCACTATTGAAAAAAATCGGGACTCTGTCGAGGAATGTGCCTTGCTACATTTATCAATGGAAAATGGCCAATGTTCATTGGTTTGTGGGCTATCAAGGACAGGTAGCTGCCTATGGTGTGTTTATGCAATCACTAGAATTAGCACTTATCCAATCCATTGTATCCTATCGCCCCAAAACACCATGCTCTTTCACTGCTAAGAATGGTACAGTATGTGGTGGCTATCTGGATGGGGGCCGGGGAGGGGGTGGCGCTCTGGGGGCCACCAGAAATTTTCAGGGGGCAGAATAGCCTCTCGATTGCCAAAATGTGGCCACACGTAGAGGAGTGTTATATGAAGTGGTTATTGCCTTGCACAGTAATTGGGAATTTGTCCAAGAATTAGGCTTATACTGTATCATGTAAAGCCCAGAATAGAGCGAAAAGCTTCAATGTGCATGTGTTGCCTCAGGTTGGCAAGAGGAAATTTGGGGGAAAAGATCCAACATGCCATCCACAGTGCCATCACTGTTGATAGAGTTAGAGTTAGATGAGGTTTTACGGCTCAGTTTTTACAGCTCTGTTTAACTGTTGATAGAGAGCAAACAGAATTGGTGTGTTGGAATGAAATGACTGTATGTCAAATTATACATCCTCCCACTTCATTTATTTTCTCGTTACACAAGGAATCCTGTCGCGAAAGGAATTCCATCCCATTGCACAAGGAATTCCATCCCATCATGGAATTTTCTATCCCTTGTTGAAATTGAATGAACTAAGATAAACAGAGGCAAATGACTTTATGTGGTTCAACTCATTTATTGTTGATAGTTCATAACAATTATTTCTCATCCTGCCACCCTTTTTGCAGATAATTAAAATGAAATAAAAATTGAGTCTCAAAATGCCTGGGAGGCGGACGGGAATTTGTTGAAACGCCAAAAGTCACGTGTTGATAGTATATTGCTTTGATCAACGAAGCTTTTCATGAAATTGTCATTAACCTTCATTAATATTCAAAATTACCTGGTGAGAAGAAACATTGTGACATTAATACCATTCAGTGATGCTATTGAATGAAGGTATTTCTGTCCTGTCGCACTGAAATAACAATTTCCTCACTTTTTCCCCAAATTTCACATGAAATACAGAAAATTGTGTACTCTTCAATTATGAAAAAATGAACCTCAGTATGTACCCTACACATTCATGTAAAAGTTTCCACTTATTGAAGATCATTTTTACACATTGAGGGTGACCACTTGTGGATTTGATGCCCAGATCTGAGGTCACTAGGAATCAAACACTGAAAACCTTGTTAATGCATTATCTTCAGTTAGGAAGCTTGGATGGATTTCATACTTACTATGTGGATGTGTTATGGCAAAAGGATGAATGTTTTCGTTGTTGGTGGAGGTCAGAGTTCATCTGGGGTCACAGGGGTCAAAATCAAAATTTCCCAAGAAATCCCAAGATCGTCCCATGGGTTCACCAGAAGTCAAGCAAATTTCCCCTAGAATTCTCAAGATCATTATCTTGGGTCATTAGAGGTCAAAATGCAAAATTTCAAAAGAATTCCCAAGATCAAATATGAACCTAAAATTATTTTTCCAACACGTTAAGATAGCACTTGACCAGTGGCTGAAAGATATGGGACATGGCATTATTTGGAGTAGAACACATATCATCAAAACCTCAATGCATTTTTGCATTCTGGTTACATTCCCAGAACTGAATATGTTCAGTGCTTGTATAGTGGCTGTAAATAGTCTACAGTATGTCTGAAACATGTATTGACTTGTGCTGAATATGCCACAGTATGCTTTCCAGAATTCACATTTAAGCATCAAGTCAAGTGGTTTGAAATATTTTACTTTTATTTCCTTTGAAACAGTAGCCACAGACTGCAGCTAAATGGCTTCTCTGCTGACTGGTCAGTTGTTGATATGTCACTAGTTTCAGTTCCGCATGAGATGGTTGTGCTATCAGGATATCATGAAACTTCAGGGAATACATCACTTGATTGTATTCGTGAGAAAGATTCTGATGCTTCATTTCCATGGTTGAGGACCAAAGAATTTTTCTCTTTTTTGATAAAGGAAGTTTTTCCAAAAAAAGTTCAAAAATGGTTTTGTCCTTTATGGATGAAAGGAAAATTGGTTACCTGCTGTTCACAACATTGCTGCAAAATCATCAATCTTGAATCCAAAATGAATCAAAATGTAAAGCATGTCTCCAGTGAGAATGACTGTGCAGCCTGGCTCGAAACTGTTGTGCGAGAAATAAAAAAAAAAAAGTTCATATTTGGCTTTTGAGGCAACTAAAGGAACAAATACTGGTTTTAGATCGCTTCTGCAAGAGACAGATAATAAGTACAATTGAAAGGAACAATGAAAATATGTGGCCACTGGCGATTTAGCTAGTCAGCACTTGCGTAGTAGGGATATGCTTTGTATGTTTGAAAGAAACATGTCTTCATTCCAAAAGTACTTTCTGTTTGCTGAGGTAGATGGAAAGAAGTTACTTGAATATAGAATTGATGTAGACAAAGCTCAAGCACCTCTAAGTGTAGCCATACATGAAAAGTCTGATCTGGCGGCTATACTGTGGGACGTGGAGGATGAGGATGAAGAATACTATGGTATGGACTGGCGCTGTAATGAAGACAGAACTTATGGTTACCTGTCACTTCACAGTTTGTCCCAAGGCTATTGTCTTTCAGTGGTTTATGTAGGTTGAGTGTTCATGATTTTTGATGTGTGATATGCTTTGGAGGGAATGGTTCATCTGGAAAGAAAGTTCGAATAAGCGCTGGTTGTGTAGCAGTCCTGGATACCATGAGTGGAGTAAAATTCTTTGACATGGTAAGTTAGTATAGTTGGACTGTGTTGATTAATTCCCCATTAGATAAATAAATTTTAAGATGTGCACTGTATTAGTGACCATACAATGTTTTTCTTTTGTCTCTTGCATAGAACATGGGGTATATTTTGTCTTAAAAACTTATTTATATGGCATTTCATTTAAGCATCATGTGTGAAAGAGAAGAAATTCAGCCCATGTCCTTCAACCTTGTTGCAATTGCTCCATTCCAAACTCAAGCTTTCTCATTTATAAAAGTTAAGAACTTTTGCAAGAAATACTGTAACTCCAGTGCTCCTCAAGGTCACAGAATGTAAAGTGGGCACATTGCCTCAGAACCCATGTGTTAAATATGGCTTACAATTTAATGTCTTGTTTGCCCTTGAAATATGATTCTGTTGGAATATTTGAATAGCTTTCTTTGTTGATCTAGCATAAAACTATACCATAATTATGATATAATGTAGGTTATATCAAAGTTATAATCCAAACACTGTTGTCAACATTATTACTGTAGAAAATACAACACTCTGTCTAATGAATGTGCAATGATGATATTGCATAATTGCAGATTTCCCATTATGCACTGTATCTGAGGAAAATTACATTTTTAAAGTAATTTCCAAATACTTCATGATATTGGAGGATGGGGGAGTCTCTTCTGCTTTGCATCTTTTTAAAATCAGTGTTACATTTTGACCCACTTGAGGACTTACTCTTTAAAGTCGGCTCCTCTCAAATGCCCATAAAATGTTTTTTTTGTGAACCATGTTTACAAATGATTATGCTACATATAAACCATGGAAGTATTCAAACTGCTATTGCCTCAGTATTGAGTACATATTCAGTTTTTGGTCATTTTTAGAGCACAGTAGTAAAGGTAGTTGCAGCACTTACTTATTTTAAAGGCTTTCTAAGCTCACCCCAGACAGTAGCAATTTTTCCTACTTTGCTAGCTTCAAGCCCCTCCTTCAATTGAAACCAAACCCACATTTTAGTACACTTCTAAGACAGAGCCACACTTTGCTCATGCACTTAGTTTAAATTGGTTGAGGAAATATTGTCAAATACAGTGTGTGCGTGTGTGTGTGTGTGTGTGTGTGAGATTTGGGGACACAACTGATTGTACATGACTTGTTGTTGCCCAACCAGAGTGAAACTGCTTTGTGTGAATGAATGTCAGTCAAAGCTGCCAAGTTATCGACTGGGGTTTTTGAAGTCAAAGGGGGTTTC